>APFE031044237.1:25207-72277 GCA_000404065.3 Pinus taeda | reverse complement strand
TAAGGTTTAGGCAGTGGAACATCACATCGAACATCAACAACAAGTCCTCCAACTCTTAAAGGATAACCTCGTGTTGGCACATAATAGAATGAAACGACATGCATCTCAACATCGCAGCGAAAGAAGTTTTGATGTAGGTGATTGGGTATTCCTACGACTACAACCATATAAGAAAATGTCCCTCAACCAAGCTAAGAAGGATAATAAATTATCACCAAAGTATTATGGTCCATACAAGGTGTTGCAAAACATTGGTACTATGGCATACAAATTGGAGCTTCCTATAGCTTCTTGATTGCACCCAGTTTTCCATGTTTCATGTTTAAAGAAGATTATAGGCGACAAGCTCCTAGTTCAAATAATATTGCCAGAACTTGACGAGGAAGGAAAAATTATATTGGAACCGGAAGCAGTCATAGAAACAAGAACTCGATAGCTACGAAATCGATCAATTTCGGAGTATCTTATTAAGTGGAAGAACTTATCCGCTAAAGGTTCCACATGGGAGGATGAAAATTTTATACAGAAGTATCCAGAACTACTCAAGCGTTGAGGACAACACTTTTTTGAAGGAGAGGGGCATGTTGGGTCCCTATAATACTAGTGATTATACCATTACTATTGTAGTTGTACCCCTGATTAATATTGTTGTGCCCCTATTGCCCCCATATTGTTATTACTGTGCCCCATAGAATACCTCTATTGTTATTTTTGTGGCTTTATATTATTATTGTTAGGTCGGTTGGGTTATATTGTGAATCCTTAGACTCCTATATATAGAAATGAGGTTTTTTCATTTGAATCATCCAAGAATTGTTCATTTATGTAATGTAAAGGAGGTTGCCCCCTCGAAGGGGCTGAATTCTAAGGCGTTGATCTATCTTTTCTATCTTTTCTTGAGCTGGTTTCATAACACTAACACTCTTTTTCTTTCTTAGATAGGTTGGCCCTGTCAGCTAATAATTTTATTAAAATCATGAGTATAAAGCTCATTCATCTGGAAAAATAAAAGGATATTTAACCGATTCATATATATAAATAATCCCAATTGATTATTGACTGGATGAGGGAAGTCCACATTCTCCGAATTACACTTCACAACCTCTTTTATAGAATATTACATTTTTTACAATATTTTTTACCCTTAACTTCTTTGAACATGTATACAAGGAATGGAAGAAAGAAATGAACATCCTCTCAAAAGATGAATTGAGATTAGATCATCTTGAAGACATCTGGTAAAGGTGGGAAGGATCATCATGATGAGATATATGGAGGATATTTGCAGGAAGAGGTAATTTGGTGAAGTGGAGGAACAACTACTAGAAGATATTATGAGAAAGAGCTTGTTTTTAGTTAGAGAACATGAGATATCTAGGGAAGGTTGTAAAAATTTATCAAGGTAGTCAAGCTGATATGGAGATTAGTTGAACTGGATGAGGATTGGATGTATGATTTCTCTATTTCTATAGGTTTGGAATCTTTGGCTATGTTAGAACTCTGTAAATTTCCCTAGGCTACGGAGAGATTTATATCAAAGGTAACCAAAGACCTCTTTTAGCTTAAGTTTCAACCCCCCTAGCCTTGGAGAGGGGTCTTGTTCTATCAATTGAATAGACGACTGATAGAATCTAGGTTTTAGGCTGGTTGTACAGATCAAAAGATAGTTCAAGTTTTGTTTTTTTTTTTTTACTGAAGGTGGGTGTAGAGGGTACAACTACTAAGGATCAGAGCATTGTTACAGATCCAAATGAATAAGGGATATGATGCAATTGAAACATGGGCAAGATAGGAAGACTTACTAGAAATCAATCAAAATTCATTGTAGTGGAAGAATGCATGAGGTAAGAGAAAAATGAAAAACTGAGCATCAAGCCATGGATGAATTCAAATTACCATAGAAGAAAATGACACATCTATGATCAACTAAATCAATAAGAGAAATACATGAATTCTGAAAAATCTCCTTTCAAGCTAAGAGTGAGGAAGTGATATAGTATGAAAATATATATTAAAAACATATCAGAAGGCAACATATAAACCATATCACAAGGAAACACACATACCAATAAATAATAACACAAGAATCCCTGTCAAAGATGCATCTACCTTCTTCTATTCATTTGGAAAAAAGATACAAAATTTTAGAAAAATGTAGTCTAGCCTCTTACAATACCAACCAGAACTATTTTCCATGTATTTACATCATTATATACAATGAGGAATTCGAATTACCACTCTAGGTGGTTGAATTCACTCCATAGAAGTCAAATGGGCTATATACAATGCATATTTACTTATTATGTAAAAAAATAAAAACTGTTATATCAAGACTAATACAATTTAGAAACATCAACCAAGTTGGACTACTCGTTCAACAACTAAAACTACATGAATTTAAGCTTATAGACACTTATCCAACAAAAAAAATTACTTATAGAAGTTCCAAAATTCAAAATTTTCCAAAATAATTTTTCTAATATGTTTGTGCGGTAGTTGCAGAAGAGGGCATAAGTCTTTAAATTTGGCATGATTGCAGATTGTTTTGGACAAAAATGAGTATGTAGATGTGCCTAAGATGACCTGGTGTTAATTTAGAACACACTGAGTGATTCCATCCATGCTTACAAGCCTTCAAAATTATTGTTTTTAGTTTGTGCAACAAATGCGTAGCAAGTCTACTACAAAACACGGACCAAATTTTTGGAAAAATAGGGTTCAAAGATGAGCTTATATATCCTTAATCTTGAAAGTTGTTACAAAACAGATGGAATTTTTTGTATATGAGAGTGTCCTTGAGATAAACCTCTCTCCATTTCAAAAAATTCCTGTCTAATTCTTCACAATCTGCACCCAAACGTCATAACTAAAATAGGAAATGCCAAAACCTAAAATATAGACAGTAAATATGAATCTGAATATTCCTATATATGACACTTGTGCATGAACAGAAGGAGGTTTTTGTTATTTGGCCCATTCTTGGAAAAAACCACTTTCATTTTTTTGAAATACATTTCTATTTGGTCAGAAAAGAGTTTTTAAAATGATGAAAAAAAGGTCAGTTTCGCAACAAATTTGTAGTAGTGTCAGACCTCCATGGTTGATATGGTTGCAAAACTTTCCTAGAAAAAAATAGCAAATGGGTATGTTTGTAATGGTAGTGTGATGGTTTATAACCCTTGAAGTAGTTTTTCAATGCATGCAAACCTTCAAGATAGTTGACTCCAACTTGAACAGTAGATGTGCAACAGACTCTAAACTCCATCTTTGAAATTGATTTTTCCGCTTCAAACTGATTGAGGAGCATACTTATCACCTACATACACCTTATAACACCTTTTCCATGCTTTCATAACTACAAAACTCCCACACATCACAAAAATGAGGGACCTTTGCAACTTACGCAACAAATGGGTAGAAAATGTTTGTCTAAGCCTGCAACTCACTTCTTTAGCCTTTAAATTTGCTTTAGAGCTAGCATCTTCTTCGAATGGGGTAATAATGAGAGACTTCACAACAAATTTGAAACTTTCTTACCACCCAAAGCCTCCTTTTCAAATGATAATATGGCACTTGATGATGTGAAGGATGTTATGAGAGGGGCACTTTTTGCAATAATGAAAAGGACATGACACATTTAACTAATAATTGAATCTTCAACCTAACTCTAATGATGGAAATGACTTCAACAAACTGAGCGATAATGACCATCTCTCATGACATGAACCCTCTACACTTACATAATAACTTTAACCCCTTAAGATTACTAATTTTAAATGATGACGCCTCATGGACCCTTCATGGCCTTACAAATTCGAATTAAGGGTAATAGACTCTTAATTGATACAAATATTTGCACAAACCATTTGACCAAACTGACTCTTTTGTACAAGGACCCCTTAGACTATGAGACTCATGAAACCATAGGCTAATTTTTACAAAAATACCCCCAAATGGATAGTAAGACAATGTTGATTGGGGTTCCTATATTATAGGACCCTAACATTGGCTCCAATGGGGATGACATACTTCCTATGAGGTGCCAAGAACACCACAGACTAGTATCCTAACCATTTGGAAATGGATTCAAGCACAAAAAAAATAAAACTTAACTGATTGACTGATTTGACCTTTACCTTACATATAGCAACAGATCACTGGAACCTTAGGGCCTTCACTTCGAGATTCAAATTATGATTATATCCACCCACTACTGCAATACTAAAAAATAATACCAAACTACCAAGACAAACGGCTAGAAATTCACACTACTGAAAAAGATGCTTAGAGGGTTGAGCTTATTCACACACCTACTCACTCTAACTTGCTAAAGATAGTTGTATAATCAAGTGAAATGATCCTTCCAATGTAGCCAATCAAGAATTGAAGCTTACATTCATCTTCTCCACACATAAAGTAAGAATCAGAAAATGGAAAATCAAACTTTCCACTAAAAACCTCTTTATGATCCATAGATACAACAATGTTCTTCTGTTGTAATGACTATAATGGACTAGCCAGAGGATCTTGAAAAACATGGAAAATCACTTCTTGTTGACTTGGAGAAAACAAAAGATATCCTTCCCTTAATGATTCCAATAGAACAACAAAATAATCTTCAAAAGAATGATTAGTTACCTTTACTTGATGATCGACAAGAGGAAGGAAGTAGTCTTTTAGAAACTCGGGACTATCTTCGAAATAATTGGGAGCAATTTGTTCATCAGTCTTGCCATGTACATTAGGGAAAGGAATATTGTGTTCTTTAAAATCGTCATTTGAGGCCACCATATCTTGAATAACAAGAATGTTTACAAATGACCCTTCATGTATATCAACAAGAGTGTCATCTTGGCTTTTTAAAAATTCTGAATATGCCAATTCAAGAGATGTATAATCATGAATAGATTCTACACTATCCAAGGAATCTAAAACAGTTTTCTCTTCATTATCCTCTTGTAATTTTGGAGTATAGCTATAATTTTTTAGCTTGCTTCTTTCATGGATAACACCTTCATCTTCATCTAAAGTGAGCTTAGTGTTTTGAATTTCAGAACTCAAAATTTGATAAGATTCTTCTTGGAATAAAGACGGAGGAAATAAAAGGGTTGATGAAAAATTTGGTTGTCTATCTTGTTCTTTATCTTGGTGACTTAACATCTAACAAGACTACTACAAATTTTCTTCAAACTCAAAAGACAATTCATAAATTTTTGCATCAGGATGTCGATCTGTTTCATTTTTAGACAAGAGAGAAGTTACCATATATTCTTGGTGATGAAAAGGTTTCTCGTACAAATCTCTCAGGATTTCTTCTTCCATGAACTCTTCATCGCCATAAGAATTTTCTAGATTTTGAATGAAATCCTGAAAATGGTCACAACTATTCTCAACCAATGAAAAAGAAGGATGAGATTCTTTGTATTTCTCAAAAAATACTAAATGAAAATATTTAAGGGAATACAAGCTCCCAGGTGACAAACATTCATACCAATATATCACTTTTTCCTCCAAGGTAGCCATGAACATATTCATCAAGAAATATTCATGAAATTGAACCTTAAGTACACACATGCATGTGAAACTTAACCAAATGAAGAGTGGCATCATCTCCTTTCTGATCTCTGAATTTTGGCAAATAAGTTTTCCAATCTACACCAGGCATGCGGTTTGGAAAAACATGAATATGAATACGATGCATTGGATCATACCTTGTAGATCTGTGATCCATCTTGAGCCAATAGAATTGATAGTAAAACCCTGATTTCTGAATCATTTTTCTAGTGGAGTCTTTGGATCAGGCTGAAACCTGATTGGAATCACTAGGTGAATGGCTCAACCTTCATATGTCTAAGTGTTCTCCACCATCAGTAACTAGATTTGAAACTTTGATGATCTTTCTCGGATAATATGGAACCTTTCGATCTCTGGAAACAACGCCACTATGTTAGAACTCTGTAAATTTCCCTAGGCTGATGAGAGAAATCTCAAATGTAACCACAAATCTCTTTTACCCTAAGGTCCAACCCCCCTAGTCCTGGAGTGGGCTCTCTCACTATCTTGTGCAATCAATTCAATAAATGACTTATAGGATATAGGTTTTAGGTTGCTTACAATGATCAAAATATAGTTCAAGATTTTTTTTTTATTGAAGGTGGGTGTAGAGGGTAGAACTACTAAGGATCAGAGCTTTGTTACATGCCCAAACTAATAAGGGATATGATGCAATTGAAATAGGGGAAAGATAGGGAGACTTATTGGCAATCAATCAAAATTCATTGTAGTGGAAGAATGAGTGAGGTAAGAGAAAAATGACAAACTAAGCATGAAGCCGCATATGAGTTCAAATTTCCATAGAAGAAAATGACACATCTATGATCATTTGAATCATTATAAGAGAAATACATGAATTCTGGAAAATATCCTTTCAAGTTGAGTGTGAGGAAGTAATAGAGTATAAAAATATATATTAAAAACATATCATAAGGTAACATATAAACCATATCACAATGAAACACACATACCAATAAATACTGACACAAGAATCCCTGTCAAAGTTGCATCTGCCTTCTTCTATTCATTTGGCAAAAAGATACAAAATTTCATAAAAGTGTAGCCAAAACTATTTTCCATGTATTTACATCATTATATACAATGAGGAATTCGAATTACCATTCTAGGTGGCTGAATTCACTCTATAGAAGTCAAATGAGCTAGACACAATGCATCTTTTCTTATTATGCAGAAGAATAGGAATTGTTATATCAAGACTAATACAATCTAGAAACATAAACCAAGTTGGAATATTTGTTTAACAACTCAAACTACATGACTTTAAGCTTATTGAAACTTATCCAACAAACAAAAATACTTGTAGAAGTTCCAAAATTTGAAAATTTTCCAAAATAAAATTGACTAATATGTTTGTGCAGCAGAAGGCATAAGTCTTTGAACTTGGAATGGTTGTAGATTGTTTTGGACAACAATGAGTATGTAGATGTACTTGAGATGACTCGGTGTTGATGTAGAACCCACTAAGTTCTTTCTTCCATGCTTACAGGCCTTCAAAATGATTGTTTTTAGTTTGTGCAACAAATGCGTAGCAAGTCTGCTACGAAACAGGGACTGAATTTCTTGAAAATAGGGTTCGAATAAGAGCTCATATATCCTGAATCATTATAGTTGTTGCAAAACCAAGGGAGGCTTTTGTATATGTGAGTGTTCTTGAGATAAACCTCTCTTAGTTTCCGAAAATTCCTCTCCATATCTTCATAATCTGCACCCAAACATCAAAACTAAAACAGGAAATTCCAAAACTTGGAAAATATAATGTAAAGATGCATTTGACTCTTTCTATCTATGACACTTGTGTAGAAACTGAAGGAGGTTTTTGTTCTTTGGCCCATTCTTTGGAAAAATAACTTTCATTTCTTTGAAATTGGTTTCCATTTGGTCATAAAATGATTTTTAAAATTATCACAAAAACAATGAGTTTTGCATCAAATTCGTAGCAGAATGTGGCAGAACTCCATGGTTGATATGGTGGAAGTATTTTCCTCGAAAAACAGAGAAAATGGGTATGTTTTGAATGGAAGTGTGATGGTGTAGAACCCTTGGAGTAGTTTTTTCAATGCCTACAAACCTTCAAGATAGCTAACTCCAACTTGTGCAATAGATGTGCAACAAACTCTGAACTTCAAATTTGAAATTGGTTTTTATGCCTCAAACTGATTGAGGAGCATACTTATCACCTACATACACCTTATAACACCTTTTCCATGCTTTCAGAACTACAAAACTCCCACACTTCACCAAAATGAGGGACCTTTGCAACTTGCACTAGAAATAGGTAACAAATGTCTATCTGAGCTTGTAACTCACTTCTTCGGCCTTTAAATTTTCTTTAGAGATAGCATCAGCTTCGAATGGGGTAATAATGAGAGACTTCACAACAAATTTGAAACTTTCATACCACCCAAAGCCTCCCATTTAAATGATAATATGCCACTTGATGATGTGAAGGATGTGATGAGAGTGGTACTTTTTATAATAATGAAAAGGACATGACACATTTAACTAATAAGTGACTCTTCAAATTCACTGTTATGATGGACATGACTTCAACAAACTGACCTATGATGACCAGCTCTCATGACATGACCCCTCTACACTTCCATAACAAATTTAAGCCCTCATGATTACTAATTTTAAATGATGATGCCTCATGGACCCTTCATGGTCTTAAATTTGAATTAAGGCTAATAGAATCCTTTTCAAAAAAATTTACAAGGACCCTTTGACCAAACTGACTCTTTTTTAGAAGGACCCCTTAGTCTATGAGACTCATGAAACCATAGGCTAATTTTTAGAAAAAGACCCCCAAATGGATAGTAATACAAAGTTGTCTAGGATTCCTATATTATAGGTCCCTAACATTGGCCCTAATGGGAATGGAATACTCCTTGTAAGGTGCCAAGAACAACGCGGACTAGTAACCTAACCATTTGGCAATGGAGTCAAATACAAAAAAAAAATAAAACTCAACTGACTGACTAATTTGACCTTTACCTTACATATGGAAGTAGATCAACAGAATATTAGGGCCTTCACTTTGAGCATCAAAGTCTGATGAAAATAATACCAAACTACCAAGATAGACTGCTGGAAATTCACAATGCTGAAAAAATGCTCAAAGTGTCAAGCTTATTCACACACCTACTCACTCTAACTTGTTGAAGATATTTGTACAATCAAGTGAAATGATCCTTCCAATGTAGCTAATCAAGCTAATGGGTACTTGACTGAAGCTTGCATTCAACTTCTCCAAGCATAAAGAAAGAATCAGAAAATGGAAACTCAAACTTTCCACTAAAAACCTCTTTATGATCCATAAATACAATAACATACTTCTACTCTAATGACTCTAATAGATTAGCCATGCGATCTTGAAAAACATGGAAAATCACTTCTTATTGAATTAGAGAAAACAAAAGATTTCCTTCCCTTAATGATTCCAACAGAACAACAAAACAATCTTCAAAAGCATGATTAGTTACCTTTACTTGATGATCGGCAAGAGGAAGGAAACATTCTTTAAGAAACTTATGACTATGTTCGAAAGAGATGGGAGAAATTTGTTCAGCGGTCTTGCCATGTACGTTAGGGAAAGGAATAGTGTGTTCTTGAAAATCTTATTTTGAGGCATCCATATCTTGAAAAACAAGAATGTTTACAAATGACCCTTCATGTATATCAACGAGTGTCATCTTTGCTTTTTAAAAATTCTGAACATTTCAATTCAAGAAATGTATAATCATGAAAAGATTCTCCATTATCCAAGGAGTCTAATACAATTTTCTCTTCATTATCCTCTTATAATTATGGAGTATAATTGTCATTTTTTAGCTTAATGCTTTCATGGATAACACCTTCATCTTCATCTAAAGTGAGCTCAGTGTTTTGAATTTCAAAACTCAAAATTTGATAAGATTATTCTTAGAATAAAGACAGAGGAAATAAAAGGGTTGATGAAAAAATTGATTGTCTATCCTGTTCTTTATCTTCATGACTTAACATCTGACAAGACTGCTGCAAATTTTCTTCAAACTCAGAAGACAAATCATAACTTTCTCCATCAAGATGTTGATCTATTTCATTTTCAGGCAAGACATAATTTACCATTTCTTCTTGGTTATAAAAAGGGTTCTCATACAAAGCTTCCAGGATTTCTTCATCCATGAACTCTTCATCGCCATAATAATTTTCTAGATTTTTAGTGGAATACTCAAAATGGTCACAACAATTCTCAACCAATGACAAAGAAGGATGAGATTCTTTGTATTTCTCAAAAAATACTAAATGAAAATCTTTAAGGGAATACAAGCTCCCAGGTGACAAACCTTCATACCAATATCTCGCTTTTTCATCCAAGGTAGCCATGAACATCTTCATATGCAAGCTTCATGAAATTGAACCTTAAGTCTACTCATATGCATGTGAAACTTAACCAAATGAAGAGCGGCGTCATCTCCTTTCCGATATCTGAATTTTAGCAAATAAGTCTACCAATCTACACCAGCCATGCAGTTTGGAAAACTAGGAATATGAATACAATGCATTGGGTGATACCTTGTAGATATCTGATCCGTCTCGAGCCAATAGAGTTGCTAGTAAAACCCCAATTTATGAATCTCGCTGCCAATGGAGTCTTTGGATCAGGTTTAAACCTAATTAGAGTCACCATGTTAACGGTTTAACCTTCATATGTGTGACAGTTGTCCACCATGAGCAACCAGATTTGAAGCTTTGACGATCTTTCCCAGAGAAGATGGAAACTTTCGATCCCCGAAAACGATGCCACTATGTTAGCACTTTGTAAATTTCCCTAGGTTGAGGAGAGAAAACTAAAATTTAACCACAAAACTCTTTTAGGCTAAGGTCCAATCCCAATAGCCTTGGAGAGGGCTCTCTCACTATCTTGTGCTATCAATCGAATAAATGACTAATAGGATATAGGTTTTAGGTTACTTATACTGATCAAAAGATAGCTCAAGATTTGTTTTTTTAAATTGAATGTGGGTGTAGAGGGTAGAACTACTAAGGATGATAGCATTGTTACAGATCCAAATGAATAAGGAATATGATGCAGTTGAAATAGGGGCAACATAGGCAAACTTACTGGAAATCAATCAAAATTCATTATAGTGTAAGAATGAGTGAGGTAAGAGAAAAATGACAAACTGAGCATCAGGCCATGGATGATTTCGAATTTCCATAGAAGAAAATGACACATCTATGATCAGTTGAATTAATAAGAGAAATACATGAATTCTAAAAAAATATCCTTTCAAGCTGAGCATGCGGAAGTGATACAGTATGAAAATATATATTAAAAATAGATCACAAGGTAACATATAAACCAAATCACAAGGAAACATACATATCAATAAATATTGACACAAGAATCCCTGTCAAAGTTGCATCTGCCTTTGTCTATCCTCTTACACTACCAACAAGAACTAATATTCATGTATTTACATCATTATATACAATGATGAATTCAAATTACTACTCTAGGTGGTCGAATTCACTCCATAGAAGTCAAATGAGCTAGATACAATGCATCTTTACCTCCTATGTAGAAAAATAGGAACTGTTATATCAAGACTAATACAATTTATAGACATCAACCAAGTTGGAATATTTGTTTAACAACTCAAAATAGATGACTTTAAGCTTATTGAAATTTATCCAACAAAAGAAACTACTTCTAGAAGTTCCATAATTTAAAAAATTTCAAAATAAAATTGACTAATATGTTTGTGTGATAGTTGTGCAGTAGTGGTCATAAATCTTTAAATTCGACATGGTTGCAGATTGTTTTGGACAAAAATGAGCATGTAGATGTGCTTGAGATGTCCTGGTGTTGATGTAGAACCCACTGAGTACTTCCTTCCATGCTTAAAGAGCTTCAAAATGATTATTTTCAGTTTGTGCAACAAATATGTAGCAAGTCTGCTATGAAACATGGACCGAATTTATGGAAAAATAGGGCTCAAAGACAAGCTCATATATCCTGAATCCTGATATTTGTTTCAAAACATAGGGATTTTTTTGTAGATGAGGGTGTCCTTGAGATAAACTTCTCTTAGTTTGCAAAAATTCCTCTCCAACTCTTCACAATCTGCACCCAAACATCATAACTAAAACAGGAAATGCCAAAACATGAAAAATAGACTGTAAATATGCATTTTAATATTTCTATATATTACACTTGTATAGAAACTGAAGGAGGTTTTTGTTCTTTGGTTGGTGCTTGGAAAAAACCACTTTCAATTTTTTTTAAATTCGTTTCTATTTGGTCAGAAAACGCTTTTTAAAATGATGGCAAAAATAGTCGATTAGCAGCAAATTGTGGTAGACCTCCATGGTTTATATGGTTTCAAAACTTTCCTAGAAAAACATAGAAAATGGGTATGTTTGGAATGGAAGTGTGATGGTGTAGAACCCTTGAAGTAGTTTTTTCAAGTCCTGTAGACTTTCAAGATAGCTGACTCCAACTTGCACAACAGACTCTAAACTTCAGATTTGAAATTGATTTTTCCACTTCAAACTGATTAAGGAGCATACTTATCACCTACATACACCTTATAACACATTTTCCATGCTTTTGGAACTACAAAACTCCCACACTTCACCAAAATTAGGAACCTTTGCAACTTTCACAAAAAATGGGTAGCGAATATCTGTCTAAGCCTACAACTCACTTCTTCGGCCTTTAAATTTGCTTCAGAGCTAGTATTGGCTTCGAATGGAGTAATAATGAGAGACTTTAAAACAAATTTGAAACTTTCATACCGCCCAAAGCCTCCTTTTGAAATGATAATAGGCCACTTAATAATGTGAAGGATGTGATGAGAGGGACACTTTTTGCAATACTAAAAAGGACATGACACATTTAACCAATAACTAACTCTTAAAACTAACTCTTATGATGGCCATGACTTCAAAAATTTGACTTATGATGACCAGCTCTTATGACATGACCCCTCTACACTTCCATAATAACTTTAACTGCTCATGATTACTAATTTTAAATGATGATGCCTCATGGAACCTTCATGGCCTTAAAAATTTGAATTAAGGCTAATATACTCCTTTTTGACATAAATATTTCCAAGGACCCTTTGACCAAACTGACTCCTTTGTACAAGGACTCATTAGACTATGAGACTCATGAAACCATAGGCTAATTTTTACAAAAGACCCCCAAATGGATAGTAAGATACAGTTGATTGGGATTCCTATATTATAGGACCCTAACAAGTTGCAAAACTCTGTCTCACTCTCTGCACCTTCTGAAATGTGGTGTGCCAACTGGTTTGCACATAACCAACTAGTGACACTAGTGGGGGTCTTACTGAAGACTGCCCATACGCTTTACCCTAGGTTTCATTTTTTCTCTCATGTGTACATGTGTTCTTCATCAAATGACTTGTGTTACAACATACAAAACATAATAATAAAAATAAAACAAAATTAAAATAGGCAGCTGCAACCAAATTTAAAACTTCTAGGTTCTCTGCACGCTGGGTTGGGGCTCTCCCTTTCTCCAAATTAACCTGCATACTTCACAACTAGGCCCTTGGGGGCCTTGAGCACTCGAAATACCCCTCATGAACTATGCTCCTCCATCCTGCAAGCAATTGACTAAACTCATCTCGAGCCCACATTTCATGTGCACCGATAATTCACTCAAATCAATTGTACCCCACACTTCATTAGAGCATTGTTGGCCTGCAAAGCACGTATGGCCATAGCCACCAATACACACAAACATCACTTTGATCCCTCTTCCCATGACATCATTTTTTTCATATCGAAACACGTATGTGGCCCTCCTTAATCAAACCAAGCACCCTCACTCCCATTCAACATTTTATCCCCATGATCTCAACCAACTCCAAAGTGCTATTGCAACTACTCCAAGTTTTTTCTCATTCTAAGTGGCTAGGCCCTCTGTGACCCATTTTCTAAATCGAGCTACTTTCAACCAGCTTACTGGGTAGATCTATCCATGCAGAAACTGACTATACATATCCTTGTTGAAGTCTTGGCCCTTTGGTGAAGAAATATAACATTGATTTGAATTTAAAACACGTAGGAAATATGAGGTTGTTATCAAAGCTTCTAGAAGCACAGAAGCAACTACTGGATTAATGAGGAACCAACCTCCATTAAGAGTTCAACTATGAGTCTTTTCATTTACAACTAAGAACAAAAAAAAATCTAGACAAGAGGTTAATGATTTTGTGTTCTTCTTGAAGTTACAGGTTGGGTAGGTACATAGCCTTTGTTTAACCACAAGTTCATCCACATGTGCTTCTCTCCACAATTACTACCACTCAACTGGAGAGGGGAATCAGGCTATTCCTAGTTGGTGTACTTGTTGGAACTCTCTAGCCAAGAGAGCCAAAAAATAGGAAGATAACCACAAAAATATAATGTAGAAAAATATATGAATAACAAACTAAACTACACAAACTGCCGCAAATAAAAAGATGCTAATTAGAATTCAAATTCTCTTTCATTAACATAAACAAAAAATTTCATAATAGCTAGGCCTTCCTTTCCATAGCAGTGCGGAGGATACTTTGCCTCCAAAAATCTTCTTAAGCCCTAAAACTCTGGTATGCAAAACTCTAAAAAGAGACAAAACTCGAATACAACCCCCCCAACCCTAAATTCAAAATCAATAATAATAAATGAGAGGACAAGGGAATATTTTAAAAAAAATCCCCCACCTACTTTTCCCTCCATTAAAAATTCACATCTCATGTACATATTCAATACAACTTGGGGTCAAAATAGGGTATTGTATAACTTAGCCTAAAAATCTCTAAATAACACTACAATGGAAAAGTACTCAATGCAATTTGAAAACATGGTTGAATTTTGATGGATTCCTTGCAAAAATACACAGTCAAGGTAATGTTCATATGTTATATTTATTCAAACTTATTAAGGTTGAGCTCAATACCCTTCAATTCTTTGCAAATTTAGTGAGATATGTAAATATGGAAATGGTACTCTCAAGAAGTTACAATGAAGTCATTGTTTATCATACATGAACATTTGTTCCTCTTTGTCTATTTGTCCCTTTCTCCCTTGAAAATGGGATGAGATTTAGGTAGTAATCCTCTCATGGATTGCACTTATAATGTGTCAAAGAGCATAACATGGTCAAAGAAAAGTTGCAAAGTAATATAAATTTGAATCATGAAACACTGAACATTTAATTATTCCATCTTATGCTCATTTGAGTCACCTAAGTAGGAAAACATCCTTCACTTTATTGTCCTCTTCAGCATTTATTGGATTTATGCAAGAAAATTCCTAGATTTATGCAAGAAAAATCCTATTTCCAATGGAGGAAAATATAAATAATAATTCAAAATGTGTTATTTTGGTATTTTATATTGAATTTATGCAAGAAAAAACCTATTTCCAATTGAGGAAAACGTAAATAATAATTTAAAATGTGTTAGTTCAGTATTTTATATGAGTTTGATAAGCACATGATGTAGTTTATCCAAAATTATCAAGTGTATTACTATTATTTTTGATAAGCTAGCTAATTTTATATTAATATGGCACAAAAAATATTACATGCAACATAGAGTGTGGCTTGGGGAAACCAACCACAATAATCATAGACTATCATAGTGTTTATCTCAAGCTAGAAAATGTTGTATTTCCATGAAGCTAAAAGATGACAAAATAAACTAAGTATCACAAAAAACATGAAAGGAAGGGAAGTTCTCTAATAATTGTTGAGGCTTACAATATCATTCCTATTGAAAAACCAAGTGAGTAGATATCATTAACCTAACTAGCCATCCTCTTGCTTCTAGAATAATTGTACAATACATCATAGTAGCATCCTGAACCCGTTATACAATACATCATAGTGGCATCTTCAACTTGTTGTACAATACATCATAGTACTGAGAACCTAGGAATGTAGGAAAGTAGTGCAAATCCTCGACTCTATGGATTATTTAAAGTCTTAAAAAACAAAAGTGTTAAATACAAGCATATTATGACTTGGAAATTGTAATATTTATTTGTCTCAATTGTGATTTATTCTATCTACATGAGTGTGTTTTTATTCCTTATGGTTGTTATATCTAGATGTTCCTAGATTGGTGTGTGGTTGAGATATTCTCTCAACCAAGTGATTGTGTATCCAAGATTAGTTTACCTATATTGAGACAAACACGAGATGTATTTATATGTAACATTATTTGATGTGAAATAATAGAATTAATGTACATCACTGATTTTGCTTTGGACACTGCTCCTCTTGATCCTCATCCACAATAATAGGATTAGTCTAGATGCCCTCATAAGCATGGGAGCAGTCTCTTACCCTCATATGGCCCTCATCACACTAGGGATTAACTTTTAAATTTCCTAGGCAAGACATAAACAAACCAATACACACTCTAAATTTACACACCCTAACAATCATTCTTTGCAACCCTTCCCATGAATGTCTCCTAACAATATATATGTACACATCATAACTTACACATTATTATTATTTACCTTTTCAATCTTCTATTTTCAATGAAAAAGAAATAAATTTTTAAAATTCCATAAATCATATTAAGCAATTTTTATTATTGAATGTTTTATCATAAAAAAAATAAATATTAAAAATTAAATAGACCATATCATTTTAATACATTAATTTTTCTTCCCTTTTATATTATATATATATATATATTAATATATAATTAATTATATAAATATATATATATAATAATTAAATAAATTTTAAAATCCATAAATATATTAATTTTAAATAGAAACTATTTATCATATATATTTATTTTGATCTCAGTCGACGTTAAATTATCATCATCTAATATTCCCATTTTTTTTTATTTAATATAAAAATTAAGTTCTCTTTATTTTTTTTAAAATTTAAAATGATATAAATTTCAATATTTTTATTATTTTAAAATTATATAAAATTGATTTATTTTTATTAAATTAATCATAAAATAATAAATTACAAAGGGAAATTTCAAAAAGTTAGTTAAAAAGTTTAGTTAATATTATAATTTTAGTATTAAATTATATATTATATTTTTTCCAATATTTTATTATCTCTATCCATTATAATAGACTCATAATATTATAATAGACTCTCGGTGGCATGCGTGGGTCTACTCTTATATTGTTGTATGGTGTGGCTTTAATCTTATATTTTTATATTTATGCTT
Organism: Pinus taeda; assembly: GCA_000404065.3. Taxonomy (NCBI): domain Eukaryota; kingdom Viridiplantae; phylum Streptophyta; class Pinopsida; order Pinales; family Pinaceae; genus Pinus; species Pinus taeda. Next base: position 55,484 of record APFE031044237.1, on the reverse strand, counting down.
GTAGTGTAAATTTTTTAATATTTTTAATTTTTTATAAGATAGAAACTTGCTAAAATTGTAAATTTGAATTTTATAGATAATTGGTGTTATAATTTAGGAGTATTTATGTTTTTTAAATTATTTTGGAATGGTATTTGGTTTAAGTCATATTATATTAATTCTAATTTTTAGTATGGTTAGATTTTATTAATAAAAATACATGTAAAAGTACTTTAACAAATACTCTATCACTTGCATAACTGTGTGAGCTAACCTTTATATATAATATAATTTATCTAATTTAATTAAATAATAAATTGTTTATATATTAAAATATTTGTTTCCTATATTAAAAATATCTATCTAATCCTAATTGTATGTTTAAAATATTCCCTATCACCTTATTTAATTTTTAATTCATTTTTCTCCTTCCACCCACCCAAACAGCACAAAATGCCAACAATGCGCAAACAAAAGTCTTGAGTGTTCACATGCATGTAGGGGCCTGCTGATGTTAGATGTGGATTATGGAAACGTCTTTTTAATATAATATAGTTAATTGAATACAATTATTCACATTATATTAAGACATTTTAAACATACCCTAGAAGAAACTTAGTTTGAAACATTGTTAATCTGAATTTGAAATCCGCCCTAGACCTGTATAATGGCGAGCGACCATGAAACGAAGAGCATGTTCAAATTTCTGTGAAGTGCGATGAGGTGTTGATCGTTATCTGCGCTTTCCAAAGGTTCTATCTTGCTGCGCCTCTCTGGAGGTGGCATCAGAGTGGCGATGTAACAGGTATTTATGGAGTGAATACGGTATTTTGTTTCAGTATATATTCCGTTAAATGGCTTTATGTCCAGATGCTGGTATGATATTTAAAATTCTGTGGGCGAGGCTGTAACCTCTGGGGCTTGCAATAGTTTGATAGTATTGAAGGCAGATTGCTGTGACATAGTTATTTCACTAGCAGTAGTATTGCGTGGGATCTGTGAATCCTTTTAGTTGTTATAATGGCGACAGATACAATCGTATTTCCAAGACCTACATACTATTGGACGGAAGGAGATCTCCGATTACTTTATAGTGAATGGCAGAATACTGAAAATATCCTCTCTGAAAGGGTTCCTATACAATCTGAAAAATATAGGGTTTGCTTGCAAAGAGGAAGAGGTGTTATAATAGAAAAAATGATAGAGTTGGTCATAAATGAAGCATATGTTAAGAAGCAATCTTTCGCAAACTGGTATTGCTTATATTGGAAAGATGCTCCTCATTTCATGGCAAAATTTCTCCAACAGTTAGAGACTGTTTTTACAGGCGACAAAGAAATCAAGATCAGAGAGAAAGTATTAGGTCCCGCTGTAGAAGCGGCAGCCCCACAGGAAGCAGATATACCACTTCCAACGTCTACAAAAAGTTGGAGTGACAAGGCAATCAAAAATTTATACGAGGAATGCAAGTCTGCTATGAATTCATTGGAGAGCAATCCTGCTATAATATCTGGAAAATATAAGCAGTGCTTGCAACGAGGAAGAAATATTATAATGAAAAAGATGATGGAGGTCATTATGGATCCGGAAAACTTTCCAATGGATACTGCCTCATCTGAGCATCTGCTCCACTGGAAAATTGCTCCTCGAGCCTTAGCGACGATCCTTTATCATTCAGAGGTTGTCTTTACAGGGGACAAAGAACTTCAAATCAGAGAGAAAATAATGGAAAAGCTCAGAAACAAAACAATAGTAATTCCATCGAGAGCAAGCCTTGTCGCTTTGGTAGAAAAACCAGAAGGTGGACAAAAATTTGGAATATTGAAAACATACGGAGAAATCAAGTCCTTCTCTGCCAAAAACAAGTTCCATTTAGAAGTTCTTCAAGGGAAAAGACTGCTGAATGAAAAATGGGCAGAAGAAGATGAAACTTATATACTTAGTGGAGAAGCAAAAGCAATGCTTTGCATGCACTTATTGTCACTGATGACCTATGTTGGTTTTTCAAAATATAAGAGGATCTGGGACGGTATCAGTAAGGGATGGGAAGAATGTGTATCATGGGGGCAGGGATCTCAAGGGACGTTTTGGGAAATAATTAAAACAGTCGATGGAAGTGTGCCATTACGGGTGGTAGCTGAAAAGAAAGGTGTGGATACCATCCTGGATGCTTACAAGGATATGGAAAGACATTTCAAGGGAGATAGCGAACATTGCCTCATACATTACGAAGATGCTTACTATCCAAAAGAACACAATCCCTCCAGAAATTATTAATTAGTGCTACACTCGGGCTACACACGGCCTTACACCAAGGTAACACCACCCACTGGTCTAACCTTTGAAAGGTCGGTAGGGGTGTACTGGATTATGGTGTTGACTTTAGATGCAGGATTAGAAATCCGTCCTTTATGTGTCATTCTACTGAAATGTTTTGTTGATTTTGATCGCTTTTCGTCCCTTGAAGGGGTCGATCTGGCCGTGGTATTTAATAGTATGTACTGTCATGGATCAATCAAAGGTTTGTGTGTAATGTTGGGTGTGATGGATCAAACAACGCTTCTGTGATGGTTTGCGTTTAACGTTGGGTGCCGTGCTACTGCCATGGAGTTTGTTATGGATCAATCAAATCTTTTGTAATGTTTAGAATATGGCAGGTAATATTTTGATGTCGATTATCTTTCCTTTAATTACGCTGAAGTCGTTTTCTCTCCGGGCTTTTGATGTGCAAACATTGTTCACTGCGAGCGCATAAATTTCGTCTTCCTCGCACCTATCTAAGTTTGACACGTGCCGGATTTTCATTGCGATTTTTTTTCATATTCGCTTTCTTCTCTCTTCACCTGTTCCACCTCTGCATCGTTCATCAACTTCTTGTCAAACATCTCCATGGAGTTTCCCCTGGTGATCTGCATTACAACCCACGCAGGGAAGAGTTCGCTGGCCCACTTTTCTCCGTCCTGCAATGATCTCGATCAGTGTCATGACGAAGCTGTAGACGTCGGCCTTGGTAGTGATGGGCAGACCGGAGAGCCATTCGGGGGCCAGGTACCCTCTGGTTCCTCTCATGGTCGTAAGGAGCTTACTGTACTCTCTGCCGAGGAGCTTCGCCAGCCCGAAATCAGCCAACTTGGGGCAGAAATTGGAATCCAGAGGATGTTTTCCGGCTTGATGTTGCAGTGGATGCTGCAGTCCCAGCTCTTCTCGTGCAAGTAATTGATTCCACGGGCAGTCCCAACCGCGATGCTGAAACGTGTTTTCCAATCCAACACCTTGCTCTGAATCTGATCATCAGTGTGAGTTTTGTGAAATAAGGAGTTGAGAGAACCGTTAGGCATATATTAGTACACCAACAATATTTTGGAGCCCTCGACAAAAAATCCTAGTAGCGTGACCAAATTCACATGCCGTGTGATTCCGATGGTGCTTACTTTTCTGCTGAATTGTTTCTCTCCTTGGTTCACACTCTCCAACTTCTTAACCACCACCTTAGAGCCCTCTGTTAGAGTAGCTTTGAAGATGGAACCGAACCCTCTGTTAGAGTCGCTTTGAAGATGAACCGAAGCCCCCACCTCCCATCCGCTCAAAAAAGTTCCTCGTTGCAATCTTAGACCACAAGATCTGGAATGGAAGGTCCTGCTGTATCGGCAGGGCTTGTTGAAAACACCGAAATGGCTGAGAAGTCTATTTATCCTTGGTATTTGTTTACCAAATCTCCTCGTCGACATATAAGAGTTACATCCACTTGTGGTGTTTGTGGGCAACTTGTTGGGGATTGGGGATTTTTCTGGTAAAATCCCAAAATCAAACTATTAACTGGATACAGAGCAATGCTTTCCTTTCTCCTCAAGATCTTTTGCACATGGAACCAAATAAAATTTCTAAGGACAGAGATTTTTCACACCAATAAAATCTTTATATTCATTAATAAAAACTGTGATACATATTTCTTCCTCTTACTGTGAGGGATTCACCAAAAACTTTTCGCCAAAAACAAAATTACTTTGGCTCTGTTACAAGTGATTTTTACATTGCTGTGTAAAATCTACATTCACATTTACTGCTGTAAACGACCTTTTACATTTACTCATTTACCACTGTAAAATGAAATTCTTACATATTGCTGTAAAACTTTCTTACATAAGTTTACTGCTGTAAAATAAAAATTCTTACCTGACTTTTCAATCTCAAAAGTAAAATTCACACAGACATTTTTCATTCGCTCTTGTTCCCCTTTATTTTAGCAATACAAAAAAAATTACATTTCAACCTGCTGCATATTAGAATAAAAAAAACATGTGCTTTTACACATTACCAAGTTTTCTGCATTTTGTTCTACCTTCTCACTGCTGTGCTTTTTTTTCTCTTCTTCCCTGGTTTTTTGTATTCGCTGCTGCGAACCAAAATTACTTCTCGACCTGTGTGCAATTTTTAATACGAAGTCAACACACACGAAACATATACCAAAAGCATTAAAAAAAAAGATGTTGACTTGCCAATACCACTCTTTAATTCGTGCCCATACATGCCGTATGAAAACATAAAGTTTTTACCTAAGACAATGACACATTCATTTAATGCATTAAAGTTAGAACCTGCGGTTAAATAAAAAAAAACATTCTGGCAGGTTGGAGCAAATCCATGTGCGTTGACCTAATCGGACGCATTTCGCACACCAACCTCACACAAACCAAACGAACTTTAGCTTCCAGGGAGTGGGTGGTTTTGAGTTCGTACACTGGACGTGTGGCAGCAAGTCGGGGTGTTCAGAGGCCCTCTGACATAAACAGCTTTTTGTGAAAAGCGGTGCGAAATGTACCTCGTGGTTTTGTGAAGTAGTTTTCCGGTTTCTGACAACGCACAGTTGAAAGTATATTTCAACACAACTTACAACTCGTGCAATCAATCCACATGCCTACATTGATGGAACTGTTTTTGTTCAGGCAAGGACCATTTCAAATCTTAAAGGTATGTTTTGTATGTTAAATATGAAGCCAAACTTACCACACCTGCACCAAACTTACCACATCGCCTTTATCTTCTAGATCTCCTTGTAGATCTCTATCTGAATCACATGCAGCATGCAAGATTCTAGATCCTCCTTCAGCCTCTATAAATTTGAAATTTCTCTTGCTTGGCAAGGCTCATGCCTGCACCAAACCTACTACACTGCTATTATCTTCTAAATCTCCATCTGAATTAGATCTACCACACAGCCATTATCTTCTAAATCTCCATTATCTTTTAGATCTCTTTCTGAATCACATGCAATATTCTAGATCCTCCTTCAGTCTCTATAAATTTGTAAATTTGTAATTTCTTAAGTTCTCTTGCCAAGGCATGCAAGGCAAGCCCCAAGCCTGTTGTCTAATCAGAAGTGATTTCTCTTCTTTAGTTATTTGATTTATCTCTGGTATTCTCCAGTTATTGGATTTATCTCTATTGTTATCTGTGATTGAGTAATCCTATTGTTTTTCCATTTGTCTGTCTCTATAAAGTATTCGCTGCTATATGCTCTAAACTAACTACTGTGTGCTCTGAACTAACAACTGGTATCAACTCGGGAATCAGAGCTGAGGATTGTGCCAACAGAGATTGCCCTTGAATGTTTTTTGTTGTTGTCTGACCCTGTGTGTGATGCCCAACTAAGACAGAGTGCAGCGCAGATTAGTGGAATGAATAGTGTGAGCCAAATGCGCTCCCAGTGTAGCTTTGCGTTAGAGGAAGCAGTGGATTGTTCTGAAGCTGTGCATTTTCTCTGCCAGAAACGCCATCGCTACAGAGAACATGCCAGGTGAAGGATCTGTCCAGAAAATCTCTGCAAAGAAGAGAGTCGAGAAACGTGCAGGATCTGTCCAGAAAATCGCTGCAAAGAATAGAGTCGAGGAACGTTGGAACTAATAACTAAAAAACAGTTGTTGCAAAAAATAAAAAGGCCGCAGGCATATGGTGAAAGGTGCCGTGGACTCTGAAACGTGGAGTTCGTAGTTTTTACGTGGAGTGAGTGTGTTTTCAAATCAAGTATATGGTGAAACGTGCCGTGGACTCTGTAGAGTTGGTAGTTTTTCCCTGGAGTTAGTGTGTTTTCAAATCAAGTATATGGTGAAACGTGCCATGGACTCTTAACGTGGAGTTCGTAAATGATTTAAGTGGACTTAATAAGTGTGTTTTCAAATCAAGTTTCCACTTATATGTGAAGTGTTTATTTCTTTATCCTAAATAAAGTTTTAAATAAAGTTTTAAATATTATATATGAAATTTTGAAAAGTATATTTTAAAAACAACACGAATTTTGAAAAGGTATTTTAAAAAGGAGGAAGGTTATTATTAAAGTTTAAAGAGTAATAATTAAAGTTTTATTTTTCAATGGAGTTTTTTTTTTTGGCATCAATATATTGAAAATGGAGATAGCAATTACAGATATGGAGAAATTTAGCAGGGCAGATTTTACCTTATGGAAATCACAGATGAAGGATATACTGATTTTAAAGTATCAATATTTGCCAATTGAGGGCACAACAAAGAAACCCTCATCGATGATAGATGAAGAGTGGAATAAGCTAGATAGAAAGGCAATTGCAACAATCTGTCAATATCTAGCAAGGAATGTGTATTTCAATGTGTCCGGAAAAAAGATGGCAGAAGGATTATGGAAGAAACTCCATGATCTATATGAGAAGAGCACAGCATCAAACAAAGTGTTCTTAATGAAGAAGCTTTATAATCTCAAGATAAAGGAGGGTGCTTCAGTTTTTGAGCACTTGAATGCATTTAATATTATTACTAATCAACTTTCTTATGTTAAAATCATTTTAGATGATGAATATAGAGCCATTTTTCTAATGTGTTCTATGTCAGACAGCTGGGAAAATTTAATTGTAGCTATGAGCACTTCAGCGACTGCAAGGACCCTAAAGTTTGTTGATGTCAGCAGCAGTTTAATGAATGAGGAGTTGCGATGCAAGTCAATTGTGGAAAACCAGGGAGGAGAAGCTCTAGCTCTAGCTGATCATGGTAGGAGAATGGATCAAGGCCAGCAAGGGTGATCAAGATCGAGAGGTTGATCAAAATCAAAGAGAGGCAGGATCATCTGCTTTCATTGTGGCAAACTCAGGCACATGAAGAAAGAATTTTGATTCTGGAAGAAAGGACAAAAGGATTAGACACCGTCCAATACAAATCACAAGTCCTCCAACACAAATGAAGGTGAGACTACTGCTCTAGCCACAAATGGTGATGTGTTGTTTATTGTTTCATTAGAGGATGCATGTGTATATACATCTAGCAGTAGCTTTGATTGTATCATTGACTCTAGGGCATCTCACCATGTAACCCCATGCAAAGATAGTTTTGCTGCATATAATCCTGGTGATTATGGTAGAGTGCATTTGGGGATAACCATTTTTGCAATATTGTTGGAGTGGGAGATGTCTAGATTAGGGTGAAGGATGGACAAGATATATTATTGAAACAGGTCAGGCATGTACCAGAAATGCGCATGAGTTTGATCTCTATAGGACAGCTAGATGATGAGGGCTATTCCACAAGCTTTGGAAAAGGAAGCTGGAAAATTAGTAAAGGAGAATTGGTCGTGGCCAAAGGACCCAAGACAGGAACATTGAAGGCACTGATAGGAAAATCAGATTTGGTTGTTGTCACAAAAGAAGGAAATTCAGCAGATCTGTGGCATAAGCACTTGGCTCACATGAGCGAGAAGGACTTAAAAATCCTTGTTGGTAAAAATTTATTGTCATGTTTGAAATCCTACAATCTTGATCTTTGTGAGCATTGTATATATGGTAGACAAAGAAGGGTTTCATTCCTTAGAGGTGGTCATGACAGAAAGAAAAATGTGTTAGAATTGGTACTCTCAGATGTGTTTGGGCCCGTTAACATCAAATCATTAGGAGGAGCATCATATTTTGTAACATTTATAGATGATGCATCCAGGAAGGTTTGGGCATATCCTATGAAAAGTAAAAGTGAAGTGTTTGGAACATTTCAAAATTTCCATGTTGTTGTTGAAAGAGAGACTAACAAATTGCTCAAGTGTTTGAGAATAGATAATGGTGGAGAATATTGCTCAAATGCATATAAGAAATATTGTAACAGGTTTGGCATAAAACATGAGAAGACTGTGCTTGGTACTCCTCAATAGAATGGTGTCACAGAAAAGATGAATCGCACCATTATGGAAAAGGTGCGAAGTATGTTGGCCAATTCTGGTTTGGAGAAGAATTTTTGGGCTGAAGCAGTTAGGGTTGCTTGCTACCTCATAAATAGATCTCCAACTACAGCTTTGGATGGTGGTATCCCTAAAGAAGTTTGGACGGGTACGAAGTTGAATTATTCTCACTTGAAAATCTTTGGATGTGAAGAATTTGTACATATTCCCAAAGAAAATAGAACTAAGCTAGATGATGAATCTATGAAATGCATTTTTGTGGGATATGCAGATGAATAATTTGGTTATCGTTTATGGGATCTAGTCAAACATAAAATTATTAGAAGCAAGGATGCTATATTTAATGAGTCAAAAATGTTTAAGAGGACTGAAGATGAGTTGGAGATCAAGAATGTTATTGACAAGTTTAAAGAGCAGCAGGAAAACATCCCACCAATGCAAGAAAATGAACAGCAAATTCAAGAGCATGAAGAACAACAAGTGGAAAATGATGAAAAACAAGAAGCAATCTTGCAGGAACCTTTACAGGAGATTCAACCTGATAATGAACCACTAGAATTGGTTTGCAAATCTTTTAGGCCTCATAAGCCTTCACAAAGGTATCCTCCTTCAAACTATATTTTGTTGAATGATGAAGGTGAGCCTAATTGTTTTCAAGAAGCTTGTAAAGTTGAGCACAGTAAAGAATGGAAAAAAGCAATGGAAGAAGAAATGAACTATTTATAGGAAAATAAAACTTGGGAGTTGGTAAACCTCCCAAAATGAAGAAAGGCTCTACAAAACAAATGGGTGTACATGATTAAGCATGAAGGTGACAAAAAGAAGGAGAGGTATAAAGCAAGGTTGGTGGTGAAAGGATTTGTTCAAAAAGAAGGTATTGAATTCATTGAAAATTTCTCACCTGTTGTTAAAATATCATCCATTAGAGTCATTCTTGGTCTAGTTGCTGCTTTAGACCTAGAATGTGAATAGTTAGATGTAAAAACTGCATTCCTTCATGGTGAATTGGAGGAAGAAATTTATATGGAGCAACCATAAGGCTTCATAGAAAAAGGCAAAGAAGACCTTGTTTGCAGGTTGAAGAAGAGTCTCTATGGGTTGAAACAGGCACCTCAACAATGGTACAAGAAATTTGATTCATCCATGTTGGAACATGGTTTTCAGAGGTTGGAAGTTGACCATTGTGTCTATATCAAGAGGTATGACCAAGGAAATTATATCATATTATTGTTATATGTGGATGATATGTTGATTGTTGGGCATGATAACAATAAGATCAATAGGTTGAAGAAAAAATTGGGTAGCAAATTTGCAATGAAGGATTTGGGACTAGCACAATAGATATTGGGCATGCAGATTATGCATGACAAGAAAAACAAAAGGTTGTGGTTGTCACAAGAAAAATATATCAAGAAGGTGCTTAACAGGTTTAATATGAAGGATGCCAAGCCATTTGGTACACCCCTTGCAGCCCACTTCAAGCTGAGTACTGAATTATGTCCTAGTGATGAAAATGAGAAGGAAGAGATGAGCTGGATTCCTTATGCTTCACCAATTAGCAGCTTGATGTATTCCATGGTATGCACACGACCAGACATTGTATATTCAGTGGGTGTAGTGAGTAGGTTCCTTGCCAATCTAGGCAAACAACATTGGCAAGCATTAAAATGGATTTTGAGGTATCTCAAGGGTACTAGTCATTATTGTTTATCTTTTGGTTATAACGAGACTGTGCTTGAAGGATTCATAGATGCAGATATGGCTGGAGATTTGGACACTAGAAAGTCCACTACAGGTTATTTGTATACATTTGCAAGTGCAGCAGTATCTTGGGTGTCAAGGCTACAAAGAATAGTAGCTCTCTCCACAACAAAGCAGAGTACATAGCTACAACAAAAGCTTGTAAAGAGATGTTGTGGATGCAACAATTCCTAGGAGAGATAGGAATAAAGTAGGACAAGTATGTGCTATATTGTGATAGTCAAAGTGCCATTCACTTGGTGAAAAACCCAGCATTTCATTCAAAAACCAAGCACATTGACTTAAGGTACCATTGGATCTGGCATGTGTTGGAGGAAGAACAATTATCCTTGGAAAAGATCCATACAGATAGAAACCTTGCTAATATGCTCACTAAGATTCTAAGAAGGAAATAAACATGAGTTATGTAGAGGCATGATAGGACTCGGTGTCACTTGATTCATGACTCTTATTTGGCTTCAAGTGGGAGAATGTTAAATGTGAAGCCAAACTATGGTACACTGTGCAACTGTTGGCACCGACTACCCGACACTCCGTTGTCCCAGCCGTCATTGCCACACCTACACCAAACCTACCACACCGCCATTATCTTCTAGATCTCCATCTGAATCACATGCAGGATTCTAGATCCTCCTTCAACCTCTATAAATTTGTAACTTCTTTGGCCAAGGCATGCAAGCCAAGGCCCAGGCCTGTTGTGTAATCAGAAGTGATTTCTCTTCTCTAGTTAGTTGATTTATCTTTGTTTTTATCTGTGATTGAGTAATCTTGTTCTTTCTCCATTTGTTTGTATCTGTAAAGTATTCTCTGCTATGTGCTCTGAACTAACAACTATTGTGTGCTCTGAACTAACATTGTAATGGTTGCTCTCTTGCAAATAAATGACATTTGAATTTTTATATCTATTTTAATTTACACATTTATAAATGGATTCATTTACGACAATTTCTCAATCAAAAGGGGGATGCTTAATTAAATTGCTACAAAGAACTTGTTAAGCATACAAATATTTCCCATAGTTCATGTCATAAGATGTAAAGTAAAAAAATTATAATCTGTGGATAAGGGAATACTTCGTTTACCTGCAATATAGAACTTGCCATGTATATTAAAATTTCTTATAGTTAGCTATAATCTTTGCAGTAAAATTCAAATGAGTGGATATATATATATGTGTGTGTGTGTGTGTGTGTGTGTGTGTGTGTGTGTGTGGTATGAGGATTGATTCTTGTTAGTACATCCAAGCTTTGGAATTTTGTCAAAATTTAACCTCTTGGTGAAAATAGATTATGATGGTCTTTGCGGCTTGTCTTTTGCATGGAGGATGAGATGTTTTCTGTGGATAATCTCAATCTCTTCCCTGAATTGAAGGGCAGCATATACCCAATATTGGGAATACAAGTTCAAAGAAGTCGCCATCATTCAAGTTTCTTGATATGGATAATTTTCCCTTATTTTAAGAGAGATCAAATCAATTGGGAGATTAAGCTTATAACTTTAAACTAGAGAAGATCTACACACAAAATAAAATGTGGAAGGATCAATCACATTCCAATAATTGGCCATATCCAATTGTTTTGGGGTCACAATTATCCTACGTAGTGCATTGTGATTCTTATTATGTTTGTTGTGAAGTATATTGACAATCAATCTAGTAGTTGTTATCAAATTTTATTGTAAATAGCCAAAAGTGGAGTAAACATGACATCTAAATTATATTTATTTTGCAGTTTAGCTCTTGTTGGTGTATATTCTATGGTTAGTGTTCATTTTGTGTCTCTATATTGTGATTATGTGGCATAGTCCGTGGAACATCTTTACTTTCCTTTGCTTATGAAATTATCATTCTAGGATATTCCCCTGAATCATATTGTGGGTTAACAACATTCATATGGTAAGTTACTCCAAGAGGGTTAATCATAACTGAGGCTTTCAAATCAATTAAAAGTAATGTTGTAATTGATATCAAGTGTTTCGCCCATTTCATCTTTTCTCTCTTTGAGTTGATATTGACTACTGCATTTATCTTCAACTTAATATAGTTTAAGGAGTGATGACAATTGTGTAGTGTAAACTTAAGGAGTGATGTTTGTGGTCAAGAAGGTTTGTTTCGCCCATTTCATCTTCTCTCTTTGAGCTGATATTGACTACTGCATTTATCTTAACTTAATATAGTTTAAGGAGTGATGACAATTGTGTAGTGTAAACTTAAATAGTGATGTTTGTGGTTAAGAAGGTTTTTGGTGCATTAGAATGTTTTGAGATTTTTATCAAAAAATTGTTAGATATATATTCTATTTATTTAATTATTAAGAATAATTTTTCATGATATGACCTTTGATTTTTGAGTGCAAAAGATAGTTGGAGATTGATAAACATTCTCTCCATTTTATCTTATTGCTCATCACAATCCTACCTACAAGACTTTTCCTTGCTTGCATTATGTGTCGAACCATTGATTAATTAAAATTTTTGAAGGCTTCCTTGCAAAAGTCTACACTTTCTGTTTACTATTGGGATTTGGCATATTTCAGTGTTTTTAAATATGCGAGAAGAACGAATTGACCCTGGTAATCACAGGAGAAAACAAAATGAAACAATTTAGCCTTACAAGGCACCATTTTCTTGAGAAGGTGATGCTTTAAATTATTGGATTGATGGTTCAGTAAATGGGCATGTGAAGATTAAATCAGGGATCCTGGATCTCTCTTTTGGAATTTGAACTCAAATTTACTTATTAAAGGGAAACAACGTCTTAACTAGTGTGTGTGGTGTGTTGGCCAGGCTTCCAAGTTTTTGCAACTTATTTATAGTGCAAACATTAGTCTTGAGTGAAGTTCTTTGGCTTCTGTAAATGAAAAATAATTTGCATGCAATGTGGAACTACGTAAATATCACTCCTATTAAATCAGCTAAGACATGGTGATGTTTAGAAATTGTTCATTTAGTGCGTGAGGACCTTATGAGAAAGAAATATAAATACAGACAACTGATCACAATCAAACTCTTCTACTCAATTTACATTGTTTGGCAGCTTCTTGAAGACAAGAAAGCTTAAACCCCGAACCCATGATAATTGAAGTTTGCTTATGCTATTAATGCTATTTAAATTCATGTGATTGCTTGAAGTGTAACTGTTCAGAGTTCAAGGAATCAAGACTTAAGGAATTACCCTTGATTCTCATTTTTCTTACGACGGTGATATAAGATCCCATTATTTGTTTTGCTAATTTTTTTTAAATCAACACCATTTTTTTTTTAAATTAAGCTGAGGTTATAATTTTATATTTAATTAGTATAATAATAGTTTAAGGGATTAATTTAATTAATATTATTCATATTTAATTTTGGAAATGATGATGGTGGTTAAATTATTGTATTAATTATTTTTTATTTTACAATTTTATTTTTATGTTTAAAAAGTTTTAGTAGAAAATTTTTCAAATGCGTTAAAATATTAAGAAGCTGGTATTGTGACAAAGATTTTAAAATTGTGATTCAATGTGGGTGTTTTCCGCAATATTTTAAGAGAAAGTGCTTCTCATTTTCAACCCTCTTAGTGTTACAAAAATGACACTAATGTCATTTTACAAAATGTCAAAAGCCTCATTTCATTATGGATTTGGTAAGAGATTGCGTTTATTTTAGTAATGTTAATTTTCTTATTTACCCTAGTCAATTTAGAGTGAGGTTTAACGCTTCCTTATAATATCTTAATTTTATTTTATGTTATAATTATTTATTACACTATAATTTATCCTTAAATTCAGATGTAATGACATTTTTAATATTTAAGTATTAAGGGGTTTTCACAGTGCTTTATATTAGATAACACAGTGGAATCCCAAAAAATGATATCTAATTTTTAATATTATCATTATTTTGCATTATAATTTCTTACTTTATTCCCCAATGATTCAGCGAAGACTTGACATCTTTTATGCCGCCCTTGTTTGAGATACATGTGGTTTTGACTAGATTTTGAAACAATATTAGGAAACCTTTTGTCTTCCATGTCATTTATCTTGTTCTTGTGTATTGAGAACCTAGTCATAGTCATGCTTTCAATATGGGGAAAGACTCAATTCTATATAGGATAGGGTGTATTACCTTTAATTTTGAGATTATAAGCTATAAAATGCTTTTGGATTTGCTTTATTTTTCTGAACGATTCTCTAAAGATGAGATAAAAAAAAGTGATAAGAGTCTCAAAGACAAGTTTTCCTTGCCCCATAGATAGAGGTCTACTAACTAATGGTCTATGGACTAACAATTTCTTTCTTGGACATAAGTTTTTTAGCCTCCATTTATCTTTTTCTCAATGCTATAATTATAGTCATACTTATAATGAACATTTATTCTAATATTTATGTATAACTCACTTCTAGTTAGAATATCAAAGATTAAACGCACAAGAGACTCACTTGAAAGAATATGAAATTTAATATTAGTTTAATCATATCTGTGTTCTGTGTTGTGGCCACGACTAGAACTTAAGATCTCAACCTTCCTTTGCACCTTGGGGTGCAATTGCTAGTGTATAATATTTGTATGTGTTTTTTCATTTATATTATAGTATAGTTAACATGAATGAAGTTGGGAGAAATTTATGTTTAATGTAATTAAATTCTATACAATTGATCAAATAATTTTGAAAAATTGTTGGTTTATTTGATTCAGTTTAAATTTGGTTTGATTCATAAATAATGACCAAATTATCAGTGTCCTAGGAAGGGAAGGTAATGCCATGTCATCAATGTCAAGAGGAGAAGGGGGAAGTCATTTATGATTCAAACTTTGTAATAAGAAGGGAAGGTAGTGTCGTGTCATTGTTGTCAAGAGGAGAAGGGAAAGTCATATAGTCATTTATTATTCAAACTTTTATGGTGAATCTATTCTATAATGATCATTTGTTGATTATGATGTGGGGTAGTAATTTATTTTAATAAATTTGTATATGCATCTTCATATGTTGATAACATGATTATAGAATGGGTAGCACTGCACTTAAAAAATGATTTTGTTATATAAAATTGTAAATATGAACTATAAATATTAAAATTTATTTTAAAAGCGAATTAATTTATAATATCATACTAGCACAACCACATTTAATTAATTAAATGTGGTTGATATATGTTGAGGGTTTCATTTGTATCTACGACATAAGGCATTGATAAATATATAATAATAAAAATAATATACAATAAAAAATATTATTATTATTATTAAATAATTATTTAAAGATGGTTCTAATCATTTTAAATAAATATGTTATTACTAATAATTATTACTATTAAGATTATTGTTATTAATTAATATTTTTAGTAAATAATTAAATAATAATAAAATAATAATAAATAAATAAAATAATTTAAAATATTAAATAATTTAATCAAATAATAATACTAATAATAATATCGTTACTAAAAATATTTATTAATTAATAGTTTAATTATATATTAATAATAAATAATGAATATTATATAATCAATACTAAAAGCCCAAGGGATTAATATTAAAAACCCAAGGGATTATAAACCCAAGGGAATAATATTAAACAAGTGAAAAATATTATAAACCCAGGGTATATAAACCTTAAGATAAATATTATAAACCCTAAAATAAACATGGTTGACCACAGTTGATTTTCATATTGACACAATTTTGGTCACAATGTGACGTTGGACGATGGTTGACCATGATTGATTTTCGCATTGAGACAGCCTTTGTCACAATACGATGTTAGACAATGGATGACTACGGTTGACCATGGTTGATCCCCATATTGAGACAATCTTTGTCACAATGTGATGTGTTAGGATCTTAGGGTTTTGAGGTCAAATACCTTTTTCTCATTCATTCATTTTTACTTTTTGAGTAGTAGTTTAGCCTATGAACTACTGTTGTTGTCATAGTCTAAAAGTCATTTTCTGACATCCTTGCAAGTCTTCCATAAAGGGTTCATACAAAGCTTGAAAGGGTCTTAGTCAATGGAAGTCATGAGGTCATTTTTTTATAAAGTAAGTCAGGGTTCAAAGGGTTATGTGTCAGTATTCTCTATTCAGAACCATTAAAAATAAGTTTGTTTCAGTTTTAGGCTATGTAGATTGTGGAGTATGATTAATTAACTTATTCCACCATTTACAATTTATTATTTTATTCATATCTCTCTACCACACTTTTTCTATCCTACACCCTATTTCACTATTCCCTTAATACATACACCACATACATGTATATTTACATCCCACATTCATATATATACATACTCACTCTCTATCCTAAACCCACTTCCTAATCATCGTTATCCACATTCCTACACTCATCTTCTACCATAATTTATGATATACCTCCATACCTAATCACTATCATTCATGTATCATATTCCAACTACTATTCCCATAACCCCTGGTCCTACCTACACTCATGAGAAATTAATCTAAGGATAGAGTGATCGGATGAACAAGCATACAAAGGGAAAAATAAACAAAGACACATTTCAAATTTTTTCATGTCGCCCATATCTCACTTTTCACTCAGCATTTGCACTCATTTTGAAACACAGTAAAAACATACTAGTTTAGGGATTGAAACTAGGAAGACAGGGTGCAAGTAAAGAGTTTGTTTGACTATGGAAGTTTGCTATATAATCGCTACCCTAAATCTAGGATTGCGCAATTGTTGTGCAATTGTTGCGCAGCCTTCTCCAGCACCTTGTAGAGGACATACACAACAAAAAAACAATTCTCTTATTGTTTGAGGTAGGATACATCATCACCGGGTCATATTAAGCACCTCTATGCACTCAACCTTGCACAGAGCCATCACAACCATATCAAACATGGAGGTAGGCTACGTTCTTTTGTGAATTTTCTTTGAAATTGACTATTTTAGTCATCAATTTCAATAGCTTTTTCCAACCAAGTGGAGCCTAATTTAAAAAACTAAAAAGAGGTTTTTCTCAATAACAGGTCAAAAAAAAACCTCCTCCAATTTCTATACAAGTGTCATATATTGGGAGATTCAAATGCATCTTTAAAGCTTATTTTTTAGACTGTGCAATTTATTGTTTTAGACATGATTTTTGGGACTCGATTCTAAGGAGACACGGGATAATTTAAGGAAACTGAGAGAGGTTTATCTCAAAAACAAGTTAGTATACAAAAAAACTATCTCACTTTTACACAAGTGGTATAGTTTTGGAATTACACGTGTCACTTGGAGACCCATTTTCATAATTCCTTGCTGATAGAATTCTGAATTTTTCGAAATTAGATTGGTAAATGTGAATATTTTTGGAGTTTTGGATGTTGTTTGGGAGACATAAGGCTCATGTGATTAGTTGTTTCTTTTGGTTTTGTTTTGAAGCGGGAAAGACATTCAACTTCAGATATTCAATTTTTGCTGCGGAAGAGTTGAAATGGACAGGTTTGGAGCTTGCACGTGTAAAAGGACACATCATATGGGTCCCTCTCCACCTCATCCACCCTATCACCATCTTCATTAACTTATTGTCATGCGGTACAACACATGTGCATGCCAAGCTAGAGTTGACTGTGCAACTGTTGCACAACCCTTCACTCATTACGCAACTCTAACTGCATGTTGTTTATGCTTTTATATTAAGCCCAAACCCTACTGTTAGATGATTGTGGATAGAGATAAAGTTAAAATGAATGGATAAGACATCAACTAGGAGATAGGATAAAGTTAAAAAGCTGTAGTTTTATTATTAGTTTTATTTCAATTTTTGTTCAAAAACATGATGTTTCTAAGTTTAGCTGGATTTGATTCACTCATTCGATAAATAACACAATGCATCTAGTCATATTCCTTTACTTTACTGAAAATGTATAAAAAGCTAATCATAATATGGAAGAAGGCTTGGAAATCAAAAGAGGCACTGTGTGTATGTGATTATGTTTTTTGAATAAAAATATCAGTGCAGGTTTTTGTCACTATTGTTCAGAGATTCATGTGGTGTGCCTTTTGAGTTAATGTGCTTCTTTTCATGCAATTGTTAATCTCAATATGTTATTACAGTCTCTCTTTTAAAGTATATTTCTGAAACAGTTCTTTAGAATTCATCTCTTGATGCTATGGTTGACTATTGGTTTTGATATTATGATGGAATTCATCCTTAGTTAGGTGCTTTGTCATTGTTGTTATTCTCAATATTTGGTCATGAAAGTATGTAGCATAATTCATCATGTGCTCTGTTGCATTTGATTAAATATTGTTATGTGATTTTCTAATTTCTTCACTATACTACAATCAATATCAAATTTGAAATATGTACCTATCTTGCCTCTGTTTCTATAGGTGGCTTATATAAGCACAAGTGTTTCAGTTTAGAAATTTAAATTGTGGCTTTGTTTTCATGCCTTAGTGGCCCTTTTCCTAAATCCACGAACAAATCGCATTAAATCTTAGTTTTATTTTCAGTTCTGGTCTCTGCAGTCCCTGAGCTTAAGTGTTATTTACCTTCAACCTTTTTTTAGTGAGGGAGCCCCCTCCAATTAGAGAAGGCCGGTTTCTAGACCAAAGAGGCTGATGGTTACCCCTGTAAACCTTTCTCATCCTAGAGATTCAATTATAGGGTGCTAACATTCTAGTGTCGTTGTCGGGGAGCGAAAGGTTTCATCTTCCCCATAAAAAATCATGAGATTTTAGATATGATTGCTGATGGTGGACAACAGTCAGACATATTTAGGTTGAACCATTCACCTGGCTACTCCAATCAAGCTTGAAGCTGATCCAAAGACTCCAATGCCAGGGAGATCCAAAAATTAGAGTTTACTAGCAATTCTATTGGCTGAAAATGAATTTAGCTTCGAGGTATGCCCCTATTAATCGTGCTCATACATCTAGCTTTCCAAACCACATGCCTTGTGTAGATTGGAAAAATTATTTACAAAGATTCAAAGTTGAGGAAGGAGATGATGTTGCTCTGCATCTAGTTAAATTTCACATACATGTACATAAGATGAGGGTTCAATTTCCTAATGATTGTCTCGTGAAGATGTTCATGGATACTCTAGAAGGAAATGCAAGGTCATGGTATGAACAACTACCAACTTCTAGTTTATGTTCTTTAAATCATTTTCATATAGCATTTTTTGAAAATTATAAAGGATCTTACCCATCTCTGCTACTAGTTCAAAATTGTTGTGATCATTTTGAGAATTTCATTCAACATTTGGAATTTTTTCATGGAGATGATGAGATTGTAGAGGCCTTTCATTAGAATCCTTTTCAACATCAGAAGGAAAAAGTAGAGGTAGTTGCCATGATATTCAGTTGGATTCCCAGTAGGAAATAATTTCTTCCTTAACTGAAGATGAATTTAATCAAGAATTCAATGTAGATATTCATGTTCATTCTCCTGAGATTGATGAATTAATACAACATGTTTGTCCTCATGAGCTTGATGAACATATTCAACATATTTTAAATGATCAAGAAAAGGAAATAGAAAGTCAAACATCTTATTCATCATTTGGTTCAATGATTGAAGAAAAGCATATTATAAATCCTTTTGAAAATTCTTTTTCTCAACAGCATGAGAATGCATCCCAAGATAATGATCTTAAAAATGAAATAAGTGAGAAAGAAGGGGTTGTTCAGGAAAATTTGCCTCTTGAAGTAACAAACACAAAATATTTTGAAGATCAAGGTCATATTTTGATGAAGTTGATGAAAGGTTAACTCTTGAAACTACTGTTATACATGATGCAGTTGTTCCATTTGCACTCCCACAAGAAAATTCAAAGTTTTTTCTTGTAGATGAGAAGAGTGAAAACACAGGAAAAGTCACTCAAGTTTCAAAAAATGAGGAGTCTAATGAAGAAGAACAATTAACCATTATTTTTGAAGGCAACTCCTTTCTTTCTATTGATCATCAAGAATAGGTAATATTTCATGATTTTCAAGATCCTCTTCCCAATTTGTCACAGTCATCAATGAATTTAGATTTTGCAAGAATCCTACATAAAAAATATCAGTCTCAATTACAGTTTGAGTTGTCATTCTCTTATTGTTTCTGCCTTCTCAAGGAAAGTGTGAGTAGAATGCAAGGAAGTAGCCATTTGCTTGATTCGCTACAATGGAGGGATCACTTCACATGAATGTATATATATCTTCAGTGGGTGTGGAAAATTATCATTGGAACTTGAAGCCTGAGGAGAATGTCCTAATATTCTGGTGATCTGTTGCCATATGTAAGTTAGTCAGTTAAATATTCAGTTAGTTAGTCAATTTTCAATTAGTTAGTTAATTTTTTAGTTTTTATGTTGACTCCATTTCCCAATGGTTTAATTAGGCTACTAGTCTATGGTTTTGTTCTTAGCACCTCACTACGAGGTTTCCATTCCCATTGGAGCCAATGTTAGGGTATTAGGGTTTTGAGGTCAAATACCTTTGTCTCATTCATTCATTTTTAGTTTTTGAGCAGTAGTTTAGCCTATGAACTATTGTTGTTGTCATAGGCTAAAAGTCATTGTGTGACATCCTTGCAAGTCTTCCATAAATGGTTCATACATAGTTTGAAAGAGTCTTAATCAATGGAAGTCATGAGGTTAGTTTTTTATAAAGTCAGTCAAGTTTCAAAGGGTTACATGTCTGTATTATTTGGTCATAACCATTAAAAATAAGTATGTTTTAGTTTAAGATTTTGTTGATTGTCGAGTATGATTCATTAATTTATTCCACCATTTACAATTTATGCTTCTATTCATATCTCTCTACCATACATTTTTCCATCCTACACCCTATTTCACTAATTACCTTCATATATACACCCCATACATCTATATTTACATCACACATTCATATATATACATACTCACCCTTTATCCTAAACCCACTTCCCAATCATCATTATCCACATTCCTATACTCATCTTCTACCATCATTGATGATATACCTCCATATCTAATCACTATCATTCATGTATCATATTCCAACTACTATTCTCATAACCCCTTGTCCTACCTACACTCATGAAAAGTTAATAAAAGGACAAAGTGATTAGATGAACAAGCATACAAATAGAAAAATAAACAAAGGCGTGTTTCAAAATTTTCATGTTGCCCTTATCTCACTTTTAACTCAACATTTGAGCTAATTCTGAAACACAGTAACAACATACCAGTTTAGATATTGAAACCAAGAAGACACGGTGTGAGGACAGAGTTTGTTCGACTATGGAGGGCTACTACGTAATTGCTGCCCTAAATCTGGAATTGCACAGTTGTTGCGCAGCCTTCTCCAACACCTTGCAGAGGAAATACACAGCTACAAAATGATTCTCCTTATTTTTGAGGTAGGATACATCATCACCAAGTCATATCAAAAACATCTGTGCACTTAGCCTTGCACAAAGCTATCTACAACCATATCTAACACGGAAGTCTACTACATTCCGTTGTGAATTTGCTCTGATATTAACCGTTTTAGCCATCATTTTCAACATCTTTTTCCGACCAAATGGAGGTGAATTTCAAAAAACTGAAAGAGGTTTTTCTCAATCATAGGTAAAAGAATAAAAACGTCCTCCATTGTCTATACAAGTGTCATATATTGGGAGATTGAAATGCATCTTTAAAGCTTATTTTTCATACTGTGTAATTTATTGTTTTAGTCATGATTTTGGGGAACAAATTCTGAGGAATTGGGGCATAATTTAAGGAAACTGAGAAAAGTTTCTCTAAAATACAAGTTAGTATAAAAAAACTTATCTCATTTTTTACAAAAGTGGTATAGTTTGGGAATTACAGGTGTCACTTGGAGACCCATTTTCACAATTCCTTGCTAATAGAATTTTGAATTTTTTGAAATTCGTTTTGTATATGTGAATATTTTTGGAGTTTTGGATGTTGTTTGGGAGACATAAGACTCAGGTGATTAGTTGTTGGTTTTGGTTTTGTTTTGAAGCGGGAAAGATATTCAACTTGAAATATTCAAATTATGTTGCACAAGAGTTGAAATGGATAGGTTTGGAGCTTGCAAATGTGAAAGGACACATCAGATGGATCCCTCTTCACCTCAACCACCATGTCATCATCCTCATTATATTATTGTCAGACAATGCAACATGTGTACATGCCAATCTAGAGTTGACAGCACAATCCTTCACTCACTATGCAACTCTAACTGCATGCTCTTTCTTCTTTTATATTAAGCTTGAACCTTGTTGTTAGATGATTGTGGATAGAGATAAAGATAAAATGAATCGATAAGAACTCAACTAGGAGATAGGATAAAGTTAAAAATTTGCATTTTTATTTCAATTTATGTTCAAAAACATGATGTTTCTAAGTTTAGTTGGATTCAATTCACTCTATGGATAAATAACACAATGCATATATGTTGGGTTGTGTTATATTCTTTCCATGACTAGCTCGCGTAGTTAACTGGGGGGCCTTTGTGGCCAATTGCGCAGTGAGGGGATCACAGGGGGGTTTGAGGGGGGTGAGTAGCCCCCCTTTACGAGGTTCGGGGCAACGCCCTGGGAAAATTTTTTTTGGACCCTATATTAGGTTGGGTGGACCTACCTATGGTTTTGTGCATGGTTTTCGCACATGGTTTTGGACACGATGGCTTTCGGTCCATGGTTTTGGACGCGATGGTTTTTCGTTCCATGGTATTGGATGCTTCAACATGTATAAATATGTATTGTAACATTGAAAGAAACATAATGAAAAAATCAAGCTGGTAGTCCCAGTTTTGGGATCCTGGGGAAAATCTCTGTGTATATGTGTTATTCTCTCGCATTGTTTATTTTCTATGTTTTAGAATTCTTATGCAAGTAATTTCTGTACGGGGTTAAAACCTACATTTGGTATTGGAGTTGTTTTCGCTTCAAGGGGACGCCTTTGTTGCTTAGGGGTTTGGCTCGGGCCTGTGGTAGAACCTATTCAGTGGGAGATCTGTGGGGTTGATTCTGGTAGTGAAAGAAGATGGTGAGCAGTGGAAAGATAGAGATCGAGAAATTTAATATTCAGAGTTTTGAGTTATGGAAACTCAAGATGGAGGATTTTTTGGTGGATAAATATCAGTGGATCGCGGTAAATCCAGGTACTAAACCAATAAGAGTATACCCCTGATGAAGAATGGAAGAAGTTGGATCAAAAGGCTAAGAGCACAATACAATTATGTGTCTCAAATTCAGTATTGTTGAATGTATCAGGGGAAGCTACGGTGAAGGCTTTGTGGAACAAGTTAGGGACTTTGTACCAATCTAAGTCTCTGGTGAATAAATTGTTCCTACATAAAAAGTTGTATAACCTGAGGATGAAAGATGGAGACTCGGTGATAGAACATCTGAACGCATTTAATATTGTGGTAAGTTAGTTATTATCTGTTGATATTAAAATTTTAGATGAAGATAAGTGCATTAGTTTGTTGTGTTCTCTACCAGATTCGTGGGATAGTTTATTTATTGAAATAGGTAGCAATGCAACTGCCTTGCAGTTTGATGAAATAGTCTCATCCTTGCTGACAGAGGAGATGAGATGGAAAAATATGGAGAGCTAGAATGGTGATGCCTTTTCTGTACAAGGACGGTCCCAGAACAAAAACAAAAATAAGTCATCGAGTGGGAGATATAAATCTCCAGGAAAACCTATAAAGGTGGTATGCTGAAAATGAAAAAAGGAAGGGCACTACAAAAGGGACTGTAAATCTAAAGCTCCTGACAAAGGAAAGGGATCTGATGATGCTCCTTCCACAGAGGCGAAAACCACCTCAGATGAAGGTGGGGATGTGTACTTAGCTTCTTCAAGTACACATGTAGATAATGAGGCATGGTTGATTGACTCAGGTGCATCCTTTCCCTCCACTCCCCATAGAGAGTGGTTCTGCGAGTATGAGAAATACGATGGTGGTGATGTCTTCTTAGGGGATGATAGGAAGGCTAGAATCGTTGGTCACAAAAAATGAATTTGAATTTGCAAGGTGGAAGGGTTAGAACACTTCCTGGTGTTCTGCATATTCCTACATTGGCCAGAAATCTAATTTATGTAAGCAAGTTGGATGATGCAGGTGTAAAAACAATGTTTGAGAAGGATACCTACAAGATGGTTCGGGAAGCACTGGTATCGATGCAGGGAGTTCGGATTGGAACTCTGTACAAGCTACAAGGTAGCACTATTGTTGATGGGTGCAATAATTTTGTAGTTCCTGACAGTGGAGCAAAAAATCTAGTGGTCTCTGGAGAGAAGACCATGCTATGGCATTAAATCCTTGGACATATTGGAGAGAAGGGCCTTCAAATACTTCATGGTAAAGGTATTGTAGAAGGTATGAGAAATAACTCTCTGGATTTTGAATTCTCTGAAAATTGTGTATATGGGAAGAAGAATCGGGTGAGTTTCCCCTTTGGTGGTAAGAGGGCAAAACATATATTAGAGCTTGTGCAAAGTGATGTGTTTGGACCTGTGAAGGTTCCATCACTGGGTAAGTCTATGTAATATGTATCATTTATGGATGACTTCTCAAGGAAAACATGGATATATTTCCTTAATAATAAATCTGAATTTTTTGATAGGTTTAAAGAATTTAACACTCTGGCGGAAAACCAGATAGAGAAGAAGATAAAGGTGTTGAGGACAGATAACGGTGGAGAGTTTTGTAGTAAGGAATTTGAAGAATTTTGTAAAAAGTGTGGTATAGCACGGCAGAAGACTACTCCATACACACCTGAGCACAATGGAGTTGCAAAAAGAATGAACAAGACCTTGATGGAAAGGGCAAGAAGCATGCTTAGTGGTGTTGGGTTAGGACAAGAATTATGGGTAGAGGCGGTGGAGACAACATGTTACCTGGTCAACAAATCATCTTCATCAGTGTTGGAGGATAAGACTCCACAAGAGGTATGGACTGGTAAGAAACCCTCTCTTTCACATTTGAGGGTATTTGGATGTGATGCATATGTACATGTTCCAAAGGAGAAACGAACCAAGTTGGATAGTAAATCTGAAAAGTGCATCTTTATTGGGTATAAGGATGGTTTAAAGGGTTATAGCTTTGGAACCTAGTAACAAAGAAGGTTGTTTATAGTCGAGATGTGATGTTCAGAGAGGTGAAAGATGTTATTAAACATGAAGTCCAACCAAAGGAACCTGAGAAGATAGAGTTTGAGCTAAAGGAGGAAGAATCAGACTCTACAGCAGTGGAGGAATCAGAAGATGAAGAGCCACAAACTCTGGGTGTGAGAAGATTAGTTTGAGAAAGAAGGCAACCATAAAGGTATAGTCCATCTACTTTCTGTTCAAATTTTTCTTTCTCTATTATTAATGATGATCCCATAACTATGAAGGAAGTAGTAGATTCATATGATGGAAAACTTTGGAAAGAGGCCATGGTTGATGAAATGGCATCTTTGCACAAAAATGAGGCTTGGGATCTGGTGGAGTTGTCGGCTGGAAGGAAACCCAATGGAAGCAAATAGGTGTTCAAGAAGAAGACAAATGCAGAAGGAAAGGTGGAGAAATACAAAACTTGGTTGGTAGCAAAAGTTTATTCCCAGGGGTCGGGAATTGATTTTGGTGATATTTTTTCTCCTGTTGCCAAGGTAGCTTGTATTAGATTACTTTTGTCTATTGTTGCTGCTTTTGATTTTGAGGTAGAACAAATGGATGTGAAGACAACATTTCTTCATGGGGATCTGGAAGAGGAGATCTATATGAAGCAACCTGAAGGCTTTGCGGTGAAGGGTAAGAAAGAACGGGTATGCAAGTTAAATAAGTCTCTGTATGGGTTGACACAGTCACCAAGGATGTGGTATCAGAAATTTGATACATTTATACGGGGACTTTGCTTCACCAGAAGCAAAGCAGATCACTATGTGTATTCAAAATTAATTGGTGACTGTGTTATTTATCTGGTTTTGTATGTGGATGATATGTTGCTGGTTGGAAATGACAAAGAAATTATCCAGGATTTCAAGACCCAATTGTCCTCCAAATTCGACATGAAAGATCTTGGTGCTGCAAACTATATTTTGGGCATGGAAATTAAAAGAGATAGAGCAAAGAGGAAGCTCTAATTAAACCATAGGAAGTATGTTGAGACAATATTGCAGAGGTTTAATATGCAAGATAGTAAACCGGTGAAGGTTCCTATTCTTGTAGGTGTAAAGTTATTAGTTGAACAGTGTCCCGAGACACAAGAAGAGGAAGAGGATATGTCTCGTGTTCCATATGCAAGTGGAGTTGGTAGCCTGATGTATGTGATGGTCTGTACTAGACCAGACATTGCACATGTAGTGGGAGTATTGAGCAGGTTTATGTCAAAACTAGGGAAGGAGCATTGGACAGCAGCGAAACGGGTTTTCAGTTATTTGTGTGGCACTAGTGATCATGGTTTGCGCTACCAAGGAAGACCAGGATTGGACAGAGTGTTGGATATTCATGACTTTGTTGATGTAGACTGGGTTGGAGATTTGGATCAGAGAAGATCTACAAGTGGGTATGTGTTTAACCTATTTGGAGGTGCAGTCAGTTGGATGAGTAAGAAACAATCTATAGTGGCACTATCAACTACAGAGTCAGAATACATGGCAGCCACTCATGCAAGCAAGGAAGTAGTTTGGTTGTAGAGATTGTGCTCAAGTATTGGGTTAGTACAGGGAGTTATAAGGATAGACTGTGACAGCCAAAGTGCAATTTTCTTGGCAAAGAATCCTGCATATCATTCAAAGACAAAGCACATTGATGTTCAGTATCACTTTGTGATGTAGGAGCATCGGAATAGGCCAGCAATGTGAAAAATATCTTCACATGTTGTGGCTTGACAGAGTGAATTTCATTTATTGTTGGTCAAATTTAGTTTACTATGGAAGTCGATTTATTAATAGTTTGTTGTTATTGAAATAAATGCGACTGTTCTATTTGAGATTTAGTGATAAGATTTGTTACATAGGTGTAACCATGAGTGAGAAGAGAGGAGATTTTGTTAGGATCTTTAGGGAAATTAAGAGATTCTGTTATCTATTATTAGAAGAATTAACAAAGAAAATTGTATAGGTGAGAGGGATTCTTTTTAGATTGGTTAGAGTTAGTGTGTGGCTGAGGGTGGAGAAAAAAGCTCAGAGTGGAGTGTGAATGTATTTTTTGTTTGACGATGATCTATTCTTATGTAATTAAGATAAAATGCAAGGCTCTGTTTATGAATGTTTTCATGCACAATTTATAAAGATACAGTGAGGATTGATGCATGTTTTTCTATGTAATTAATGGAATTGGCTGCGATCTATGTGTAGTTTTATTGTAAACTGTAGAATTCCCATGTTATTTGTAAGTCTGTCACTGTCGACTATTGTGAACTGAAAGAATTTTTAATGCAAACAAAAGGGGAAGAAAAGATCTCGCGGAATCCACTTAGTGGAATCTTTTGAACGGATTGAAAAGCATATCAGTTGTTTTGTATGGCATATTGGGTCTGGCGAGACCATCGCATCAGATTGAAATGAAGTTAATTAATCTCATTTCATGTCAATTGGATGTATTTCATATCACATCGCACCGGAGAACCGTTCCATATCATTTCATATGTCAATGGATCGGATGCGAAAAGTTTATGGAACTGATTTGAATTGAGATCGAGTCCGAATAATATCGCATCACTGACGAGAATGCGACTTTCAACCACAGCGATTGGTGATTTCCGATTGAATCAGATCGAGATTGTGGAGTGGTCAATAGTTTTGGGCATTCAAATTATTCCGATGTGCAATTGCGGATTACATTGGATCGAAACAGTTGCGTCAATTTGTGTTGATCGCCAATTTTGATAGTTGGAATTACATCACATCGGAATTGAGAAACTATTTTAAAAGACAAACGTTCAAATGCTATGATAAATGGTTTTTAAGCTATTAAAGGATTAGATCAAATTGGCATTTTCATTAAAGGGCTTGGTTTGATAGAATTGAGGAACGATTATTGGGATTAAGAGGTCTTTTGTGAGTTCAATTAAGGTAAAGTCTGACGTTGTTGCTGCGTCAATTTTGGTATCAGAGCCAAAGAGACAGGTGTTTACAGTGAAAAATGCCACCGAGAAGGGGAATTGGTCGCGGGAGCCCAGAACCAAATGTCGTTTTGATAGAAGAAGTGCGGAGATTGCATGAACGAATGGAGACAATGGAGACAGCCCAAAGAAGAGCGCCTAATGAGGGAGCTGAGAGTTCTTTAGAAGAATCTGATGCAGATGTGGAAGCAGAAGAAGAGAATGACAATGTCAAATTCATTAAGATGCTGGCAAAGGTTGAAAGCAAACCCAAAATGGAGATTCCTATGTATGAAGGGAGCCTAAATGCCGAGGAGCTTATGGAATGGATTAGATCCATAGATCAATATTTCGATTATGAAGAGGTTGAAGAGAACAAGAAGGTAAAGTTTGCAGTCACTCAACTGAAGGGCCATGCAGCCATCTGGTGGGATGAATTACAGACATCAAGAACGAGAAAGGGGAAATCTAAGATCAAGCAGTGGGATACAATGGTCAGCAAACTCAAAGCCAAGTTTTTTCCTAAAGACTATCATTTGAATCTTTTTAAGTAGATGCAAAATCTGAAGCAGAAAGGAATGTCTGTTAAGGAGTATATAGAATAATTCTACAGGTTAAGTATTGTTGGGTGTACGACCAAAGTGGGGAGGATCATGTGTATATAAGGATGGACAAATATCTCCATTGGCATGAGGCCTTTTGGGGTAAGTCCAAAAGCAAATCCATGAGGGCTTAGGCCCAAAGTGGACAATATCATACCATTGTGGAGATATGTGGTGTCCCGAGTCCTTACAAGTGGTATCGGAGCCATGCCCCGAAGTTAGCCAAGTGGATGAATCCTCGGAATGCCGAATGAAGGTGGTGGACCCCGGTAATATCACGATGGGATCCGTGGATGAGCTCGACAGACGGTGTGCTCCGGATTCTTCATGGACGTGTCCTGGTCCCAACACGGTGAAGAGGAGTTGACCTGGGATAGAGCAAGCTCTCAAGGCAGGAGGTGTTCCATGTAAGGCGTGCGCTTCCAACGCATTGGAGCGGAGAATCCTGGTTGGTCGAGAGTGGACGGATGGATAATCGTTTGAGGGGAGGCTCGATGGTCCTTTTTTCGAGGGGAGGATTGTTGAGTAGATGACCAAAGTCCCACATTGACTAGAAGTGGGGAGGATCATGGGTATATAAGGATGTACAAATATCTCCATTGGTATGAGGCCTTTTGGGGTAAGTCCAAAAGCAAATCCATGAGGGCTTAGGCCCAAAGTGGACAATATCATACCATTGTGGAGATATGTGGTGTCTAGAGTCCTTATAGAGGAGAGAGAAAACCACCGCTCATTACATGCTAATAGTCGAGCAAGTCAACCGCACGAAATGAGTGGATGGCGTTGGATCTAGGGGCTCTAGATCTAACGGCTGAGATCACGTTCGATGGAGAAGACAAAATTAACAAGGGAATAAGCCACGATTATGAAAGAATTTGAAGTCCGAATTGATTGCCATGGTGGCAAAAGACTCATTCCACGACGTAACCGAAGAATTGAACCGACGAAAGGCTGGCGTAGTTTGCAGGAGGACAAGTGGCCACTCCCTGTGAGCCTAATGATGATGCCAAGAATAGGGAACTCCAAGTGCAGCTACAAGCAAGAAATCCGACAAAGGTGGAAGAGGAACCGAACTGCCATGAGCTCGAATGGCTTTAAAGCCATGTACAGACCAGACAGAAAAAAAAAGAAGGTAGTCGGGATCGAAAAATGAAACACCGAAGACAGAAGACAGAGAAAAGAAGAACCATTGAAGCAAAAATCAGAAAGGAGACAGAAGGGTTGAGCTGACCAAAGGTAGCATCAAGCACCAGAGAGCTTGAGAGACTCAAGTCATCCCTGAGAGGATCTGTCAGACCAGAGAGGTCAAAGAGCTGGTAAGGAAGAGAGTCTATGTACTCTAGTCATTTTGGGGAATCCAAGAACCACTCTGCCAAGCCAATCTGTTTTAGGAGACTCATATTGAGCTCCTTCATTGTAATTATCTACTTCAAGACACAATAAAAGAAGGCCACCACTGAAGCTGGACTAGAGATGTAGCCCTGGAGGATAGGGTGAACTCCTTATTAATTTCTTGTGTTCTTGTATTTTCTTACTGTGTTTCTCTGTTGTTTTCCATTTCAAGTGTCTGTGTATTTACAATCTAATCGATTTGTTGCTTAAATAACATAGACAGACACCAACATATGAGTCTGTAATACCTTCATTTAATAAATCTTTAACTGAGGTCACTCATAGGGTGATTATCAGATCAAGTGGTATCAGAGCTTTAGGCTGTAAGGTTAGACAAGCTTGTGTT
>APFE031044237.1:6601-25187 GCA_000404065.3 Pinus taeda | reverse complement strand
TCTCGAGGCAGGTGGTGTTCCATGTAAGGCGTGTGCTTCCAATGCATTGGAGCGGAGAATCCTGGTTGGTAGAGAGTGGACGGATGGATAATCGTTTGAGGGGAGGCTCGATGGTCCTTTGTTCGAGGGGAGGATTGTTGGGTGTACGACCAAAGTGGGGAGGATCATGGGTATATAAGGATGGACAAATATCTCCATTGGCATGAGGCCTTTTGGGGTAAGTCCAAAAGAAAATCCATGAGGGCTTAGGCCCAAAGTGGACAATATCATACCATTGTGGAGATATGTGGTGTCCAGAATCCTTACAAGTATCAGAAAAGGGCATGTGGAAGATGATTTGGAGAAAGTAGCTAGATATGTTAATGGGCTAAGGTATGAAATACAAGATGAGATTAGCCTGATAAGTTTGAAAACTGTTGAGGATGCCTATCAAGCAAGCATGAATGCAGAGGAGAAAATATTAAGAAAATAGAGTCAAATAAATAGAGGAAAGAGCTCAATGAGAGGTAGAGGAGCTGGAATATCTAGAGGAACACAGCATCAAGTTGAAACAAGAAGTTCAAGCAGTAGATCACCACAGATGGGTGAATCTAGTGGAGGGAGATTCGCGCCCAGAGGAAGAGGGCGAGGAAGAGATGTTAGGTGTTATACCTGTGGAGAATGGGGACATATGTCGCGGGACTGCCCTCATAACAAATCAACAAGCTAGAGGGGTGTAAACATGGCTGAGGCAGAGCCAGAACCACCTCAGCCTGTGGTGAAAAAGGAACCACCTAAAGAAGGTGAATCATTGCTGCTCAGAAGAACTTTTCTTAGATCAGAAAAAGAGATTGGAGAACCAGCACAAAGGAAGAATTTGTTCAGGACTAAATGGAAATCAAAGGGTAAGTGTTGTAAGGTCATAATTGATAGTGGGAGTGCTGATAATCTTGTGTCTACAGAGATGGTGGAAATCTTGGGTTAACAAGAAAAGTGCATCCTACACCTTACAAAGTATCTTGGCTTCAAAAGGGTCATCAAGTTAAAGTGACAAAATAGTGTAATGTGGAAATGCAGATCAGAACATACAAAGATGATATCTTATGTGACATAATGCCCATGGATGTATGTCATGTGTTATTGGGAAGACCATGGCAATTTGATCGGAAGGTGATTCATGATGGGAGAAGGAATACATATACCATAGAGAAGGACGAAATTAGACACACATTGCTACCAGTGAAGGATGGTGGTGATAAAAGATTGACAAAGAATAATATTATGATGATAAGTGGCAAAGAATTGCTACAGGAGGTTGATAAAAGAGAGGGAGTGCATTTTTCTATTGTGGGAAGACCAAAGGTAGTTTTAACCTCCACAAATTTAATTAATTTGCTTGAAGAAATTCAAGCTGCTTTAAATAATTTCATGGACATCATTGTGGATGAATGTCGAATGAATTACCACTGATTAGAAGTATAAGTCACCATATCAACTTAATACCAGGAGCGAGCCTACCTAATAAAGCTGCATATAGATTAACTCCTCAGGGAAACACAAAATTTGCAAGACAAGTTCAGGAGTTGATGGACAAGGGGCTGATTCGAGAAAGTCTGAGTCCGTGTGTTGTACCGACGGTGCTTAGTCCGAAAAAGGGAGGAGAATGGCACATGTGCACCAATTCCGTAGCTATCAATAAGATAACTGTCAGGTACAGATTTCCTTTCCCCAGAATGGATGATTTAATGGACTGTTTAAGTGGATCCACGTATTTTACAAAGATAGATTTAAAAAGCGGATATCATCATATAAGAATTCGGGAAGGCGATGAATGGAAGACAGCGTTCAAAACAAATAGTGGACTGTATGAGTGGTTAGTGATGCCTTTTGGGCTCACTAATGCGCCCAACAAATTCATGAGACTAATGAATGAGGTCTTGAAAGAATATACAGGTAAATTTGTTGTTGTTTACATCGATGATATTCTGGTTTTCAGCAAAAGTAAAGAGGAACATTTGGAACATCTGAAGTTAGTCCTCAAAACTCTGCAGAAGGAAAAAATACTAATTAAATTAAAGAAATGTAGTTTCATGAAAGAGGAATTGGTATACCTGGGATTTGTGATTTCTAGAGAAGGTTTAAAAATGGACCCGGAAAAGATACAAGTAATCATAAACTGGCCTACTCCCAGAAGTGTATTCGAGGTAAGGAGTTTCCATGGACTTGCTAGTTTTTACAGGAAGTTTATAAAAGGGTTCATTCAAGCTTTTGCACCAATCCTTGAGACAACCAAGGAGGTCAATTAGCCATTTCGATGGATAGAGGCAGCTGATAAGAACTTTAATCTGCTGAAAAAGAAGATAACCGAAAAGCCAATCCTAGCATTGCCAAATTTCGAGAAAGTCTTTCAAGTGGAAATTGATGCAAGTGGAGAAGCATTTGGTGCGGCGCTGAGCCAGGAGCAAAGACCGATAGCGTATTTCAGCGAGAAACTAAATGATGCAAAAGGGAAATATTCTTCATATGACAAAGAATTCTACGCTATTGTGCAGGCGTTGAAAAAGTGGAGGAATTACTTGTTGCCAAAGGAATTCATCTTATATTCAGAAAATCATGCTTTGTATTTTATTAATAATCAGCCAAAGCTAAATCAGAAGCATGCCAAGTGGGTGGAATTTCTGAAAAGTTTCACTTTTGTAATAAATCATAAAAGCGGTAAGTCTAATAAAGTGGCAGATGCATTGAGCAGGGTAAATTTTCTTTTGCAAGAGTTTAGAATGGGTGTTGTAGGTTTGGATGAAATGATAGAAATGTACAAGGATGATGAGGATTTTAAAGATATCTACACAACAGTTCAGAATCCCGTGAGCCATAAAAGAAGTCAGTGGATGGACTACCTTATTCAAGGAGGCATGTTATTTAAAAGCAACAAATTATGTATTCCTAAATGTTCCATGAGAGAGAACATAATTAAGGAAAAGCACAGAGGAGGTTTATCTGGTCATTTTGGACAAGATAAAACCTTCGCTCAAGTGAATGCTTTTTATTGGCCTAAAATGCAAACTGATGTTAAAGCGTTTGTTGAGAAATGCAGAGTATGTCAGTATGCCAAAGGAAGGAGTCAGAATACAGGTTTATATCAACCATTGCCCATGCCAGATTGACCATGGGATACAGTGAGTATCGACTTTGTTATGGGTTTACCAAAAACTCAGAGAGGAAATGATTCTATTTATGTTGTTGTAGACATATTTTCAAAAATGGCTCATTTTATTGCTCGTAAAAAAACTAATGATGCAACGCACATAGCAAATTTATTATTTTCAAAGATTATAAGATTGCATGGTTTACCTGTAAGCATTGTATCAGATCGAGATACTAAATTTGTAGGGCATTTCTGGAGGACACTTTGGAAGAAGCTGGGAACTAAACTTAGTTTTAGTTCAACCTACCATCCTCAGACGGATTGACAAACTAAAGTTGTGAACAGAAGCTTGGGAAATATACTAAGAAGTCTGGTACATCAGAATCCCAAACAGTGGGATTTGGCATTAGCTCAAGCTGAATTTGCTTACAATGATACACCAAATAGAAGCACAGGAATGAGTCCATTCCAGATTGTATTTGGAATGCATCCGAGAGGAGTATATGAGCTTAGGGACTTGGGAAAATAAGAATCCAGAAGTGCAAGTGCTGAAGATTTTGTTGAACAAATGCAGAAGCTACAGGAAGAAGTTAAAGGTAAATTGCAAGAAAGAAGCAAAAGATACAAGCAGAGAGCAGATCTGAAAAGAAAGGAAAAGGAGTTTCAGGTAGGAGATTTGATCATGGCATATTTGAGGAAAGAGAGATTTCCTACAAAGACTTATAATAAGCTGAAACTGAAGAAAATAGGACCCTGTAAAATGAAAAGGAAGTTATGTATGGGGGATTACGCAGTGCATTATATTAGATATCATTTTTGGGATTCAACTGCGTTAGGTAAGTCATTCAAACGTATGACCATTTCCATGAGAGGTAGTCGTAACTAACTAATTTCTCATGATTTTTGAAATAGTTCACTTAGCACTCATTGCATCGGGTGATGCTCACAGGGGTGAAGAAGTGGGATTGAAACTAGTGAAATGTGGAGAACGAATCACATAGCATCAATCATCACTTCCGGGGCTTGCACCCGGTAACCAGGACTTCCCAGGAGGTCACCCATCCCAAAAGGAAGTTTTTCGCCAATGAATATGAGATTGAATTATCGGAAGGGATCGGAATATCCCCCATTTTTAATGTTGCAGACTTATATCCATTCAGAGAAGCAAAAACTGAATTGCAGAATGAAATTACAGCTGAGGAAATTCAAACTGTAGACTGGGAGGAACATGCACCAAAAGCACCCAAGAAGGAAGTGGAAGCTATCTTAGATCAAAGTGTTCAATAAAACTCGTGGACAGGCATATTTCCAATATCTTGTCAAGTGGAAAGAGCAACAATGGAAGACTCCAGTTGGTTGACAGCGACTGAATTATAGAGATATGGAATAAACCCAAAAAAATCTGAAGGACAAACCTTTTCCTCCCTGGGAGTCTGATGCAGGAGCATCGAAATAGGCTA
Source organism: Pinus taeda (assembly GCA_000404065.3). Classification (NCBI taxonomy): domain Eukaryota; kingdom Viridiplantae; phylum Streptophyta; class Pinopsida; order Pinales; family Pinaceae; genus Pinus; species Pinus taeda. The sequence continues at coordinate 20,603 of APFE031044237.1, read as the reverse complement.
GCAATGTGAAAAATCTGTTCACATGTTATGGCTTGATAGAGTGAATTTCTTTTACTGTTGGTCAAATTTAGTTTACTGTGGAAGTCGATTTATTAATAGTTTGTTGTTATTGAAATAAATGCAATTGTTCTATTTGAGATTTAGTGATAAGATTTGTTACATAGGTGTAACCGTGAGTGAGAAGACAAGAGATTTTGTTAGGACCTTTAGGGAAATTAAGGGATTCTGTTATCTATTATTAGAAGAATTAATAGAGAAAATTGTATAGGTGAGAGGGATTCTTTTTAGATTGGTTAGAGTTAGTGTGTAGCTGAGGGTGGAGCGAAAAGCTCAAAGTGGAGTGTGAATGTAGTTTTTGTTTGACGATGATCTATTCTTATGTAATTAAGCTAAAAGCCGAGGCTCTGTTTATGAATGTTTTCATGCATAATTTATAAAGATACAGTGAGGATTGATGCGTGTTTTTCTGTGTAATTAATGGAATTGGTTGCGATCTATGTATAATTTTATTGTAAACTGTAGAATTCCCATGTTATTTTTAAGTCTGTCACTATCGACTATTGTGAACTGAAAGAATTTTTAATGCAAATAAAAGGGGAAGAAAAGATCTCGCGGAATCCACTTAGTGGAATCTTTTTAACGGATTTAAAAGCATATCAGTTGTTTTGTATGGCATATTGGGTCTGGCAAGACCATTGCATCAGATTGAAATGAAGTTCATTAATCTCATTTCATGTCAATTGGATGTATTTCATATCACATCGCGCCAGAGAACCGTTCCATATCATTTCATATGTCAATGGAATGGATGCGAAAAGTTTATGGAACTGATTTGAATTGAGATCGGGTCCAAATAATATCACATCACTGACAGGAATGCGACTTTCAACCACAGCGATTGGCGATTTCCGATTGAATCCGATCGGGATTGTGGAGTAGTCAATAGTTTTGGGCATTCAAATTATTCCGATGTGCAATTGCGGATTACATTGGATCGGAACCGTTGCGTCAATTTGTGTTGATCGCCGATTTTGATAGTTGGAATTACATCGCATCGGAATTGAGAAACTGTTTTAAAAGACAAACGTTCAAACGCTATGATAAATGGTTTTTAATCTATTAAAGGATTAGATCGAATTGGCATTTTCATTGAAGGGCTTGGTTCGATAGAATTGAGGAACTATTATTGGGATTAAGAGGTCTTTTGTGAGTTCAATTAAGGTAAAGTCCAACGTTGTTGTTGTGTCACTTTGTGAGGGATATGATAGAAGACAAAAATGTGTTGCTAGTAAAGGTGGACACTTTGAAGAATATTGTAGATGCATTGACAAAATCTATGAGCTCTGAGAAGTTCTCTTGGTGTATAGAAACAATGGGTGTTGCAGGGTTGGATAAATGAATAAGCTCTCTTGTGGCCCCCTGTGGAAAGAAAACAACAAGTGGGTGAATGTTGGGTTGTGTTATATTCTTTCCACGACTAACCCACATAGTTAATCAGGGGGTTAGAAGGGGGGTGGAGCCCCCCCTTCGTTGTGCCGATTGGGTAGTGGGGGGAGTCACAGGGGGTTTAAGGGGTGTAGCTAACCCCACTCTATGTGGTCCGGGGTAGCGCCCTGGAAAATTTTGGTTTTGGACCCTATATTAGGTTGGGCGGACCTACCTATGGTTTTGTGCATGTTTTTTGCACATGGTTTTGGACGTGATGGTTTTTGGTCCATGGTTTTGGATGCGATGGTTTTTGGTCCATGGTATTGGATGCTTCGACATGTATAAATATGTATTGTAACATTGAAAGGAACATAATTAAAAATCAAGTTGGTAGTCTCAATTTTGGTATCTAGGGGAAAATATTTATATATATGTGTGTGTGTGTGTGTGTGTGTGTGTGTGTGTGTTTTATGTGCTATTCCCTCACATTGTTTATTTCCTATGTTTTAGAAGTCGTATGCAAGTAATTATTGTACGAGGTTAAAACCTATACAGAGGTAGAACCAAATGATATGAAAAGAAGGATTAATCAAATGATACAATTGCAGTAGACTAGAGAGGAGGTGTATAATAACACTCAACTGATCTAGGACAAGATTGAGAGGATTCATGATAAAATGATAAAGGTTTATGATTCTTAGATTGATAACCGTGTGCTCAAATGGGATGCTAGAAATGAATAGAAGGGAAAGCATGGAAAATTTTAAAGTCTATGGAAGGGACCTTATAATATTTAAACTTTCCATGGAAACAATGCTTATCTATTGAAAGACTTGATAGGGGAACTACTTGATAGAGGGCTTATTAATGGCAGGCTAATCAAGCAATATTTTATGTGAATTCAGCTGGTTTGAACACGTCATTGTACATACCATTTTAATTTTCAGTATTGTAGGTGTGGGTGGTTTTCATCGGAGTTTGAAACCTGAAGTGAAGGTCATGAGGTTCTAATGAGCTGCTACCATATGTAATAAAATTCAAGTCAGTCTTCGTTAGTTGAGAGTCAAATTTACAAGTCAATAAAGCACCAAATGGACAACGCTACTAGTCTACAATGTTCTTGGCACCTCACAGGGAAGATGCCATCCCCATTGGAACTTACGTTAGGGTCCTATGTTATAGGAATCTTGGTCATGTTAGTATTTCCATTTATATGAGGTCAATTTGTAAATATCAATCATGATGTCCTGACTATTATGGTTTAAAGATATCTATATTTGGAATAAGTGTCATGTAAAGTTTGTCTATTTTTCTAAAATTTCAAATGTTTAATGTCATGAAGGATAATTATTAAAGGGATTATCATAGGCAGTCATTGGATCACCATGGAAAATTAGTGAGGGGTGATCCCATCAAAAATTTGTTCATCATAAGTTAGTTACCTATATTATAGTGATCAATATTACATCAAAGAAATCATAAGAAAGGATTGGGCAAAAATTTGGAGGTTTTTTTACTCAGTTTAGATGTAATTTCATGAGTAGTCATGACTTTAGAAAGAATACAATGGTAAAAATGATGATCTATTATGTTTTTCAACGCGTTACATTTCCAAACATGGTACTGCACACTCATCCTTATCATTTGAAACTGGTATTTCTTCCATCAACTCCAATTCAGTTTGCTTTGGAAGGATATTTGCACCGCTGCCTTCATTCAATATAACTCAGTCCTTCTTCATTTCCATCGAAAGCTTGTGGTATTCTCATGTTGGTTTGCTACGTAAAGGAGGAAAAGGCATTTTGTTTCCACAGAACATTGCATTTCTCGCAAACTGATGGTCAACTCTCCTTCACAGGTAAAAATCTAAGCTTATATTTGTTCCTAAGTCCTGAAAGAATCCCAAAATTGCATGTATGAGCTAGAAAAAATCATAAGAATCCTACAAGATATATAATTTCATCCTCGTTGTGTTTTTGAAATCATTGCACTTCTACCTATTTCACTGCATTTTCTCCTAATTATTGTGCTGCCACATAGTGCTCCATATTTTGCATTTGTTGCTACCAAGTCTGCATTTTTCTCTGTGTAGCATCCACACGCAACGTATTACATAGTTTTAAAATTGAATTGATCCTTCTCACCCTAAGAGTTTGTGCTTAAAAAGTGTTAGGAAACCTATTTCTTCGTTCATTTCATTTCTGGCGATGTGCCTATCCCTATAAATTTTCTACTACGAGTATCAAAATTCGCAAGCTGTTTTTTTTTTGTGAAAGTTTGTGTCCATTATTATTTGATGTAGAGTTTTCTTCTTAATCATCATAAGAGGTTAAACTTGAAGATTCCTTCTTGTCATTACTCTTACATTGTTGCACAAAGAAACTTGCTTTAAAACCCTAGACTATTCACTATTGCAAAACAAAATCATGTCAACTCCATAGGAAAATAACCATAAGGGAGGTTCTATTGTCCATTTTGAACCACAATATATCTCATACATCAACTAAAAACAAACTACAAGAATGGACTTTGAGTAGGTGGGGTGTATGAGGTTTTGTGAAAAATTTCAAGGGTACAATTTGCAATTGGCTAAGGAGTTTGCCAAAATCTTTGATGGATTTGGGGCTAAGATTGGAACACTTACATTTCCAGTCACATAGGTCACAATAGCATCTGCCACAAAGATTCCCCTCTAGGGAGGATAATGGTTGTTATCGGGAAATCTAGTGTCCACTCGGAGCTGCTAGTCCCACTAAGACAAGTAGCTATCTTAGAAACAAACAAACCAAAACTACTTTTGTTTTCCTTTATGAGAAGTAGATGAGAGGAGAGCAAAGAATACCAACCTCAGTCTTGTGCTTGATCCTTTGCTTTTTTCCTCTCCCTTATGACAGATCTTTGTCGCTCCTTCCTTGCTTACCCAGCTTCAAAGAGCACCTATAAAGTCAAAGCAGCATAATACTATCGAAGAATAGAGATCTACAGTCATAAACAATATAGGACCAGATATATATTGACCACACAAATGCATATATCATCAAACATAAAATAATGTGGAGGAAAACTTGAATAGTTTTATTGATATAAAGAGTAGAAGAGAGGATTACAACCCATTGATTTGACCCAGCGTCATCCTCCCAGCATGAAAGCCCTTCTTCACCTCATGAAAAGCCTAGATCACCCAACACTATGATATTCCACCAAGAAACCAATAGCACTTCCTTACAAAATACAAGATTCCAACCCCTGGATCTCTGGGATGAGGGATCTGTTAGCCTCCTGCTCATAGCAGGTATTCACCTTTCGTGATCGACATATGTATAGGCCAAATATGTCATGCTTTGCTTACAGCAATGTTCCATATTTGAAATTTGCTACTATGGCAAAAAGGGCACAAAATCCTCAGGCACAAAAGTCATTGCATGTATTCTTGAGGACCATGGACCAGACACTAGTGAAGGAAAAGCAGCAGAATACTGCAGAGCGTGATGACTAGATCCAAGCTGTTCTTGTTTCTGATGATATGTAGCGTGGGACGATCTACCAAAACGAATGACAGGGGAGGTGGTTATATTGGAGAAAAAGGTATTGGATTCAAGAGCGTTTTCTTGGTTACAAGTCAGCCTTGCATTTTCAGTAATGGATATAAGATCAGATTCAATGAAATCCCTCCATCTGATGTTAATATTGGATATATTATCCCCGAATGGATAGAAGATAAGCCGTGCATTGCACAACTCAAAGAAATTTATGGTTGCCAACTTCCCAATACTGTTATAGTTTCTACCCCTACGTCCTGAGAAGGTTGAAGCTGTAAAGCAACAACTCTCGAGTATTCATCCTGAAATTCTCTTGTTTATGTCTAAGATAAAGAAGCTCTCAGTTCGTGAGCTGAAACACGGTGATCTTGACAGAACTTATAAAATCTCTGTTTTTCGAGAAAATTACATTCGAAGGTCTGGGACCAATGACACCGAATCCTTCATTCTGCATTTGGTAGCAGAAGAAGATCAATTTTTGACGAGACAATGCAGTTATTACATGTGGAGGCAATGGTTTCCCGTGGAAAATGAGTATCGGGTTGAGCAGAGGAAAGATGTTGCAAAATGGGCCATTACATTAGCTTTTCCATTGGGCAAACGCTTTACAGGAAAAAATATGATAGCTGCGGGTATCTATGCCTTACATCCCACCGAAATGGTCACTAGATTTCCATTTGTTATACAAACAGACTTTCTACTGTTTTCATCCAGAGAAAGCATCATTTTCAATAACAATTGGAACCAGGGAATCCTTCACTGTATCCCGTTAGCATTTTGTTCAGCATTCCGCTCTAATAAGTGTTAAGTCACCCTTATCTTCAAAAGTTGGGGTTTTTGGGTACCTTCCATGTGATATTCCTTGCTATCCACAGCTAACACAAGTCAGAGATGCCATTCAGGCACAATTAAAAGCAGAGGATTCTCACAACTCCTCTTGTGAGTGTGAATCTTGAGCCAGAGCAAACTGTGGTGCAGGAGCACATAGTTGACATGTATATGAAGAGCATGCAGCAGTTCACGGAGTCATTAGCAAAGATGAAGCTTCCCATGGACATTGAGAACCAGCAGTCTGATTGATTGGTGTGGATAGGCTTTGGAGTTCGTGGAATATTGTGGGCAAAGTTAAGATTTGGAGGTTGCGTGTTTGCTTTGAAGATCTTGTGGAATTGAAGTCAGTAAGAGCTCAAGTGATTTGAGGGTTTACTACGTCCGCGCAGGTGAAGAGGAAATAGTTGGGGAGGGACAGCCTCAAGTCTTTGAGGGCATTCTAGATATTTATGTCCATCATGCCAGAGACATTCACAATATATGCATCTATGACAAGCAGGACGTCTATGCTAAGCTGTCTCTTACCAGCAATCCCGAGGGGGCATTGTCGACTCGCATATCGAACGGAGGCGGAAGGAATCCAGTGTTTAACGAGAGCCTATAGATGAAAATCAACAATCAAGTCGATGCCTCACTGAAATGTGAGTTATGGATGCTAAGCCGTGCAAGGAACTACATGGAAGACCAGTTGTTGGGGTTTGTTATAGTGCCTCTGTCTACTGTGGCGGGTAAGGGAAAATTAACCCAGGATTTTATAATATCTTCAACTGACCTTTTTCATTCTCCTGCGGGCATAGTTCAATTAACACTTGCATACCACGGATCAGCACCACCGGCATGTCAAAATAAGTCAATCGCTGAAGCAAAATTGGCCATATCTTCTGCCCCTGTAAGTTCAGATGTTGTTTCGCTGGACGGGGCGGTGGAGAATCCCGAACCTACCAATTACAATGACATTGAATTTCCAGACTTGCAAGTTGCCAGCGAAAATAATCTCATGGTTTCTGAATATTTCAAAATGGCCTCCAATGATCTGAAGCCGGAGAACGGTTTAAAGAGGGATTTAATTATAGCCGACCCAAATGAAAGTGAATTCTCTGGGACATCATTTTTTACGTCTGGGTCCATCTTCCGCTACAGAAGATGAAGATGACTATGAGATGGCACCAAATGTGACAGTCGCGAATTGTCCAATTCCTTCAACAACCATTGCTCATGATGATAATGTTTCTGATTACCAAGCTGAGCCAGATGCAGAGAGCCCATCGACTATTATATTCTCAGGTACAACGAGCTCAAGTACTCAAAGAGGTCTGCGTGATTTTGTTGCTAAAAAAAAGTGGCTCTAGTGAGGAATCGTCTAGGTTTCAAAAAATTAGTAGCCCTTCTGAGAGCACTTCCTTAAATGATAATGTTTCTTCTAAGAATCAGGAGAAGTCTTCTTCAGTGGGTTCAGCCAAAGGAGGAGCAGCCTCTGCTAGTAAAGCCAAGACCTTAGAAGGGGAGACAGGGATTATTGGTATGCTCCCTGTATTTGGTCGTCCGGTTGGTTGCAAGGCCTTCCCGAAGATTTGTATGTTGAACTTCTTTGTTTTATTGCTGAAAATTTGGAGGGACTTTCAAGTCACCTGCAAGACGCTCCTTTGTTGAAGTATATAAGTTCCTCCAAAACCACAGATTTGGCTAGTGTATTAGATGCTGCAGGCCAAACCAGTCGAAGAAATCGCATATATCATGCCTTACAAAATGGTCTGGAGAACTTGCAAGTGCCGTCGAATATTACTTAATGCCCGAATCTACTCAGAAAGCAATTACAAATCTGGATCCCAAGGAAAGTAAGAAACTGTGTGAGTGGTTGAAACAGCATCCCGAAATTACAGAACTTTCAAAGTTTGCTGAGCAGCTACTGGATGCTATATCAAAATCGTTTCGTTCAGCTTTGAGTTTATTCTATTCCTGCCAATTTTAGAGCTTCACGTGAAATTCCCTCCTGTGATCGATGGTTAGTCTGGCCGTTCTACAGAGGGAGTCGTGAGTTACTGTTGTAATTGAAGTTAAGTGTCTCTGGAGTGGACGTTTAGTATGTTTGGGGATTTTTGCAGGAGTTGGAATTAAAGTTGTCTGTGTTTAGGAGATACGACCCCCAAGGAACACATTGAAAAGATCAAGAAACAAGTATCTGATGAATTATACAGCAAGGATGTGCGTTTTCTTATGGATCGCATCCAGAATGCGGAGGATAATGACTATGCACCAGATGTGCAACCTTCGTTGGAGTTCGTCTGTACAACAGAAGATGTCGCTGGTGTAGGCGCTCCTGCGACATTGCTGGTTTTTAACAATGAAAAGGGATTCCAGAAACATGAACGAGCTAATACAAGAAACAGAGCACCACCGCCTCAATCCAAAAAGACAAAAATCATTTATGGAACCGCCTAAAGGATTCATGCGCAGCCTTAGATATTTACTCCTAGATGCCATCTGCCCCTGCTCAGCCCATATAGTCTTTCATGCATTTATTTTTAGCAGCAAACACTGATTTGCTTCAGATATGTTTGGATCGGTTTGATAGATATTTTGAGATATTTTCCTTGAGATCTTATCCATAGATCTAAGTCTGTAATTTTTTCTATAAAAACCTCCCTATGTACTGTTCAAAGAGGTGAGAGTTTTTTGATCGATAATCTGATTGAGGCTTGCTGTGTACGCTCTAACAGATTTAATAAACAGAGCATTGCTGGAAAATTGGTGTTTGGACTGTCTACATGTGTGTTTGATGGCTGAAGAGCTGACTACAGAATCCTCGTGTTTCCTCATGGACTAATAAGTTTTCCTCTTCTCTTTCTTGCCTCTGTTTTCAGTTTTAATGTGTTTATATCGCCTTTGTGTCATGATCTAAATAACAGAAAAGAAGACTAGCTCAGAATTAGCTTAACAACACTCTGTGCTCAATTCCTGTTATTTCTCTATGTTTATCTTCTAAACTAGCCTATAATATGAATTCCTCTTAGGCTCATATTTGCACTAGTTTCCTTCGTTTATGAATCTTGTTGTAGGAATTCAAGTAATTGCTCCTATAGGATATTCATTCCCGTTCCCTCTGTTAGCACGAATGAAAATTACTTAGCTGTCTTTCATTCCCTGACCTCCATTCGTCTCATTTCAAGCTTCAATATTGGTCCATGTATAGCTATCCTGCTCTGTATTCCTCTTCCGTCAAAGAAAACACATCCTTCAGTCCACATCCTTGACTCCATGCCCAATGTTCTAAACCTTTTGCGCTTTGCATGCCTCTCTGCTTAAGACCATTCTCTCCTCACCAAAAAAACAAAACCCTTTGTACTCAATAGCTAGCCTAAGATCATTCCCTAAAACAAAGCTAAATCCCGAAGAGAGAGCCCTCTCTGACTGCTGGTAGGCTAGGACCGGCAGTCCAAAGCTTGGTCTGTGGTTACCTCGGCCGTATCCCTTGAGGAGCAGGGGACAACCTGAGTGTTAACAGGATCCATATATAGATGTTTGCAGGGGGGTGAGTCAGCTTCTTGGATTTTGAATAGTGTCCTCTCTCTGATAGTTCTAGGTTCCACTTGGAGATTCATGGTCTCTTACTCATCCTTGGGTGAATTCAGAGAGGCAAGTGTCACAGGAGAAGTTTCTGGAAGATTCCATGATCATCCGCCTTGCAAACTGTCTCTGCCATTTGTCTACTCTCACCCATTGCACCCTACATAAGGGCTTTCCAGTATGCATCACACTTTTTGCACTGAGCAAGTGATATGCATCGTACCCTTAGCACTGAGCAATTTGTATGGTCTTGTTTTGACCAGTTCTGATCAGTTTTCCATGGAGAACTTATGGGAGATGATGTAATCAGCTGACCTTGTTCCTTTAGGGCATGAAACAACACTTTTAGGGACTTATAATCCCTTGGTTTGTGGACATATATTATTGGGTTTGCAGTGCCCAAATATGTCTATAATAGTTGCCCCCTAAAGCATGAGGTCAAAAATCTTTTGATGTCAGGTGAAATGCTTTATCATGAGGATCCGAGGTTTTTCGAACTGGAAGGCGACCTGTAATAAGATACAATACAATACATTATCTTCATTATATTTTCATGATCTAGCTGAGGCAGGCATTCCCATGCTCAGCTTTATAAATTCATTTCATGTACATAGGACAGACAACCGTCTGTGTGGCAAAGTGATGATTCTGATAGAGCCATCATCCTTTGATTCGGATGATCATTTGTGAAACAATGATGTACATTTGATGCCTTTATTTTCCTAAATATATCGCAGCTCGGATGGATGAAACTAGATCTGAGGTCTTCAAACTCGTTCAATCTTCGCCCAAAGTACATGTCAATCCATGTGAAAGATGTTCTGAAGTCGAACATGGAAAGACATCACCTGATTACCAGCCAATAATGTGAGTTGTTAACAGGTGCGAGAGGAATCATTGATAATGATGATGACCCTCAAGGTACGACAGTACAATTCACGTGGTGTGAAAATGGGACTTGGCATCGAACACCACACAAAATCTTTCGATCGAAGGTCATTGGTGTAAACCTGTTGCCAGAAATGAGAAACTTTCCATTGAGGCATGCAAGCTTCAAACTACTAAAAGGGTTGTTCCTAGATTGACTTCTTGGATAATTAGTTGATGTCAACAAGAAGTGACCCATCATAGGAGGGCCTTAATGAATCCCACATCTATGACTTGGAACGGAGCAAATGATTTTGTGGAGGTGAAAACGATCTGATAATACAAAGTTCAGGGTGGCGGTCATGAAAGAATGGAGCATGAATGTATTGCAGCGGATGAGACACAAGATGGGTTGGTGAATTCTCTAAGCGACTTCTCTTGAACATATCAATGACACTGAAATGGATTGGTAACCTTAACCCCAAAGATGGATGGTATGATGGACCAATGGTAATGTGACCAGTCCACAGAATAACCCAACCCGACTCAGACATGGAGTGAAAGTGTCATGTTCAAGAGTGACTTGCTACCAATAAAGTTTCTTCAAGTTTTCTTCACAATTTTCCCCAGTCATTGCTGACCAGTACCTCTTTATTTTTATCAAGCTTGAGGAGGATAACATATGCTTGTTCTATAATTTTCCCTTCAGGCAAACCCGTCGCTATGTTTTAACGAGCCTAGCGACAGTGAAACTCGTTCTTGTCTACATGGACAAGTTTGTCACTATTGGTTTTCACGAGTTAAACGAAAAAGATAACTTGGTCCTTTTTCAATTTTAAAGAGTCTGAAAAAGGACGTAAAGGAAACTCCAACAATCCTTTTTCGTCATATAAACCCTTAAGTCTGAAAAAGTATAAAACAATACAAAAGGGATGAATTTTCGATAGTTTTAACGAGCCGAACAAGACAAGCGCTTGATCTTTTTGTGTAATAATCCCTCAAGTCCAAAAACATTAAAATCTAGAGGAGGGATAGCACTTATGATAGCTTTAACGAGCTGGAGAGGCCAATTGCTCAGCAATCTTTTCATATTTTACGAGTCAGATGAAAAGAGCTTAAAGGAGACTCGTTTTTTGAGGAACAAGTGATGTGTCCGAGTAGCAACTAATTCTAGGTAAGGTTTGGAATTTTCTAATCACGGCAGTGTCACAAGGATAGATAACAAAATCACTCATCACATTTGTTCCTCAAAAGGGTAAACAATCAAATGGAGGCGTTGGATCGGCTAAAATAGAGTGGAGGTGATGATGAGAACATGACCAAGGCTCAAAAGCTGACAATAATGCATTCGCAATGGTTATTTACCCGATATTGGTTCATTTTTTAATGAGCTTAAACTCTGGGGGGGAAATTTTCTCATCGCTTAGGTTTAATTTTTAACAAGCCTGAACTTCACATAAAAATTTCTCGTGCCAATCATAAAATAAGGATGTCTCATCGATAGGTTCAATTTTTAAGGAGCTTGCACCATTCGAAACTATGCTCTGCTGCCTCTCGCATGCAAGCTAGGAGTGACCAACTACTGTCCTAGGGGTTAGTTAACTACTAAGGTCAGGTAGGAAAATTTTTCCTTTTACTTCACCAGCGCCACTTGGCCCCTGCGAAGGCGAACGGTCGATTCGACCACTCACCTAACTTAAGCAGTTGAAGTTAGCGGAACTATAGAGTTAGCGTTAAGCTGGTCGCTTTTCACTTGCACGCAAAAGGTTTGCATGCCCCCAGGTATAGCGAAGTAGAGTTTCCAGGTTACCCTTCAATTTGCAAACAAAAAATTTGTTCTATCGGGAAAGGCCTACCTTTTCCAGGTTACCCTTCAATTTGCAAACAAAACACTTGTTCTATTAGGAAAGGCCTACCTTCTAACGAAGGTATCTTATCCGATATAATCCCATTTTCCTATACGGATAGGTGTCGGACCATTCACATATCCTTCGCTGAAACCTACTCTATACCTAGATTTTTCCCGCCAAAGTAAACCAGGGTGCATGCCCCCTGGGTTTCAGTCATGACCCCCGAATTACTCACGTCCTTCAGGTGGACAGACTGGAGATTGATGAGACATTCCTTGCATGAAAAGACAATTTAGGGATGGCATTTGACTATTATCTATGTGTGAGCCGGGGAACGAAAGCTGCTATATGAGATGGACCATTCTACCTTCATGCGGAAAACACATTACTCGAAACAGTGAGGAGACAATGGCTCCCATGCTATAAATATAGTCGCGCCCAAGAAGCAGATTATAATATAAAGGTCCTTGGACTACCATTACGTTCAGATAAATGGTTTTCCTTCTCAAAGTTATAGGCACATTTGGAAGGATCCCTAATGGTTGACTGGTTCCTTTGTCGAATTATGTTGGATTTCTCATCTCAAGCATAAGCGATGGTGAACCAAGTGCTTTCCAAGCAGTCGAAGAAAGGATACTCACAGAAACCCCTTCATTTATGATAGTATCGACCACGACCATTCTGTAAGCTTGTACAATGATTCAGAATGGTACATTAGACGGTAGACAAGGTCTGCCTAGTAGATTCCAATCGAAGGAAACAACTAGGTTTCTTAGAGGTGGGACTGAATAGATGGCTGGATATGACTCTGACGAACTTCCTTCCTGCAGTAAAGGAACAGGTAGATTGCCCCCTTGTTCATCGAAGTCTGTGTTTACAAAAATAATTTGAACGATTTCATCCTCATTCTCTTCAATGACTGTATCATCTGAAGACGAACCTTCCGGAGACAAGACCGGGTCAACTACCGCCTCAACCTTTTGACTTTCATCTGGTGTGGACTCAGAGGGTTTATCTTCAATGGTATATGCTTCGTCCAACCACAAGGGTGTGCCAGTTGGATTTTCAACTAGCGATGGATGGCAAGAGTTTCTTATACCTAGGAGGAAGCCATAGCGGTGAAGCAGGATGGTTATACAAGACTCTTTTAGCTTTGTCTAGGAAGGGACAACGGTGAACAGCATGATTGCCTTCGCACAGTTTACAAGGGAATTTACATTTTCCTTCTATCCAGAGACTTCATTTTCACTAGTTAACGGTGTACTCTCAACATGATCGTCAAAGGTTGATGACATCGGATTATGCAAACGAGGAGACCAGTCCCTTAAGATCTGAGGGATGCAAGGACAATCTCGATGATAGTGATCTCCTTTGCAAATGACACATGGAGATTTAGGTCTGGATGGTACAGTGTGTGGATTTTCGCTAGAAGATGCACGGTTGCCCCTTTTTGCCTTTGGCTCCTTCTTCTTCTTCTCTTTCTCCTTCCCTTTCTTCTTCTTCTCAGTTACTTGGTTTTTAGCTTTACTAGCTTCACCAAGCGAAGAGGAAGGAGGGGAGGGAGAAACAAGTGAAGTAGAAGGTTGGGGGGTAACTCTAGCATCATCTAGTTGCTGACTTGATTGTTCAGGAATTGTGGTGGTTTGAACGAGAAAGGTTGAGAAGAGCCATATTTTCAAGCCAATTGTCAATCCTGGGAGGGACAATGTGGCCATATGAGGTGCACCAACATCTCCCCAAGAGGAGAAAGGACTAGGATTTCCCCCAAGGGGAAACCCTTGATTGGTGGACTCCATTTTCTCAACCTAAGACAAATGAGGGAACAGTGACGTTATTCCGATTAAAATAAATTTTATGACGCTTTGACACAACTTGCTTTTTCAATTTTTAAGAGTTGAGAAAAAGCTAAAGATGACTCTAGTC
>APFE031044236.1:0-19224 GCA_000404065.3 Pinus taeda | reverse complement strand
GCATTCTATTTCATTTTCAAGAAGAGAAAAGTTATTAAAGGAACTTTTCTTGATGCCTGTCACATTCCTTTGATTTTGTGCTTCTCTAGTCATGATGTTTTTGTAAGCAACACATTGAGCATATTTGTGTCCAAAATTATGACATGAGAAACATTGACCATTAAAGAAGTTCCTGCGATTATCAAATCTATTGACCCGGTGATTGTAGTTTATATTGATATTCATCTTTGAAGAAAATTGAGTATGATTTACATGAGGTTGGTTGTGGCTTTTGTTCATCCTTGAAGGAAATTGAGCCTGATTTACCTAGTGATCTGCTTTATGCCTTTGATGACGATTTTAATATTGTTCATTGTTCTTTGTTGCATCAAGATAGCTTTTAGTGGAGGTTGATGGCTTCTGTGATTTAGATGCTTCTTCAGTATATCCAAGACCTGTCTTTATCAGAGGAGAACGCTACACTTTGATAATTTCATTTAAGGTTTCTTATCCTTTAGCAAATCTAAGATTGAGAGATTTTGTTTTCTCAAGATCCTTTCTTAGACCCACAATTTCACATTCTAATTTTTCATTGTGTCTTTCTCTTTTAGAAAGGTGGCATGTCAAGGTATCTATAATCATATTCTTTTCTTCTAAACAAATTTTGAGTTTAGAGATTTCTTCATGAAGGTGATCTTCTTCTAAAGCATCCCAAAAGTTATCATCCTCATAAGCCATTAGAAGTCTATAGTCATTACTATTTTCATGTTCATCATTATTTAATAAACCATCACTCTCTTCATGAGTATAGTAACTCTTTTTACTTACACTTTGTTTTCTATTCCATTTTGCAGATTCCTACCCTTTATCATATTTATCTTTATTTGGACATTCGGCAGCATAATGACCCACTCTACCCCAGGAAAAACATTTGAAATGTAGTTTACCTCTAAATCTTCTCGAACCCCGTTGAAGCTTCTTGACAAAGTTTACTTCATCTTCTTCTTCTGAAATATGCATTGATTCGTTGAGTTCTTCCTTTCCTTTTGCTGAAGCTTTAAATGTGGCTTCTCTCTTATCTAATGGGCCTCCTTTTCTCATCTCAAAATCAGTTAAGATTCTATGAAGCTGTGTCATAGTGATAGTATATAGATCTTGTTTTTCTTCTATGGCAGATTCTTTTGATTCAAATTTAGCAGACAAGGATATTAAAACTTTCTCAACTAAGGTAACTTTGTTATCTTTTCACCCAGATTCTTCATGCAATTAACAACCTCATCTATACATAAGAAGTAACTAGCTATACTTTCATCATTGTGCATCTTAAGAGTTTCATGTTGAATTTTGAGAGTTTGTAGTTTAGCACGTTTTACATGAGAGTCTCCTTCGTAACTTAGAACGATTTTGTCCCACATTTCTT
This sequence comes from Pinus taeda, assembly GCA_000404065.3. Classification (NCBI taxonomy): domain Eukaryota; kingdom Viridiplantae; phylum Streptophyta; class Pinopsida; order Pinales; family Pinaceae; genus Pinus; species Pinus taeda. The sequence continues at coordinate 17,825 of APFE031044236.1, read as the reverse complement.
TGGCTGATTTGAGTTGCACAACTTTGAAAAACTCTGATTGTGACAGACTTCCCAATAATGTATTGACAGTGTTGGCATTGGTTTCATGTTGCTTTTTACATGTTGTATCTGTAGGAATTGTTGATGGAAATGTATATCCTCCTTCCACGATTTCCCAAACATCTGTTCCAAGTGATTGTAGATAGGTTGTGGTTCTTATCTTCCAATAAACAAATTTTCTCCCATCAAATATTGGCGGTATGATGGATCCCATGCTTTCTTGATTACTCATGATGATGGATATCCCTTCAAGTGATCAAGCTTCTTCTGAAGGACCTGCTCTAATACCAATTGTTGGAAATAAATATTGGGGTGGGGAAGGGGGAGAAGGGTGAATCAATATTATCAAATCAATAATTTAATTTTCCAAACAGATTTTTATATGCTACTTCAGCTAAGTGAACTAGCGTGTATATGCGGCTGTACTCAAAGTAACCAACATATATGCAAAGAACTTTTGATTTACCCAATTTATCATGCATTGAACTTTAACCAGTATATCAGAGATTTATTAGACATTGCAATAAAAGCAGAATAAAACATCACACGTAAGCAACACACATGAATAGCAAGATATAAGGTGGAAACCCAATGTGGGTGAAAACCACCCACTGCTGTTGTCTTTGACTTCTTTTAACAATTATAAAATTTGTTTACAATTTTGTACTAGTGCATACTTATACCAGTATGCAAGCTTCTACCTGCAGAAGATTAAAACCTTCTCTTGTTCTCTAGCTTCTACTGGAAGGGAGCTACAACCCCTTAACTCTTGTACTAGCCGATTTGTTTACCAGTATGTAGGTTGCGACCTACAGAAGGCTACGGCCTTCTTTCTTCCTCCAATGAACATGTTTCATAAATTTTCAGACTGGATCCATCAACAACATCATAACTGTAATCCAATCATCAAATGCATCTACATCAACCAATTACTTTTTGAACCAACCACAACCGAATCAATCAATCACTTCAACAACCCATCAATCTGATCATTCAGAATACTGTCACCAGAATACAGTAAATGGAACCCAAACCAGAACCCATAAATCTACAACAACAAACAGAAACAACGAAAAAATACTTTATAAGGTATACGCTATTTCCATGTGTCAAACCTGCGTGTATATGTGCTTTTCTCAAAGTCAACCAGCGTATACATCTGCAAAAATTAATTCGTAATTCTGCAGCTATTCTAGATTTCAGTTATTCCCAGATCATAATATTTATAGAACAATACATGTGTTAGTATTTATATCTAGAATAAACATGATCAAACCATATAAAGATAATTAATTCCAAGCCTTAAGATCCTGATCCATCATTAGATCTTATCCTCCATCAACCGCTAAGGTTCACCCCTGGTTTAGATTAAGGACTGCACTATAAGCCAATAACCTGCATACTAGATCTCACACTTCATCAGATATTTGATACTTGCACAATTGGCCTAATGATATTCTCCTCTTATAGTTTTAGGCCTTTCTCAATACCATGGACCAAAACCACTTAAGACGAATACCTTGGACCAAATACTTAGAGTTAATACCTCGGACCAAACTCCTTGGACCAATACCATGGATCAAAATACCATGGACCAAAAACTTACTTTTCCAAGATATACGTGCTTTTCCTTCTGTGAAAGTGAATGTGTACATATACCCTACTTGTGTTCAATGAACCTGCATGTATACACACCTTGGTCAAGGTGAACCTATGTATACCTCTCTTTCTTCATTCTTTGTAGTTTGATCTCTAATTCTTTGTTGTTAACCTGTTGTACTGTGATCTTTCATCTGAGTGAGTTGCCATCAAGGACAATGCATGTATCATAATGCCAGCATGTATCATATCATTCTCCACTGACCCAAAGTGAGTTTCCATTGATCCCATATCAATATCAACATCCTAGCATATGGAGTATGGTAGTGCACAATGCCTCCATCAATAGTACTATGGTCCTTGTCCTCATTTCCCTACTCATTCGCTGGATGAGAGGTACTTCCCATGAGTCTGGCACTTCATGGGTAGGATTGTCGGAAGGAGAAGGTGAACCAATCATCTTTCTCGTATGCAATAGGATTGTCAAAAGGATAAGGTGATCCACTCATCCTATGCATATCTCAACATGGGGTATCATAGGGGAAGGTGAACCACTCACCCTGTACATCACGCACCATTAGGGTAAGTTGAACCACTCACCTTATGGTTGCTCATCGCTCCAAGAAGTACCCCAAACCCCTCGAAGCTCCCAAAGCTCAACATTCATCTCATAGGGGACACTCATAAGAGGATCTCTCCACGACTCCAAGTCGTTCACGGATGGTTAATAATTTGACCTTCCCCAAGTGATTCGTAAGAATATCAATGACCTGATCATCTTTCCCGATGTGTTGGAGCCTTATTTCTCCCAATTATACCATATCCCAGATAAATTGGTGTGTGATATCAATGTGCTTGGAGTGGTCTTGAAAAATGAGATTCTCAGAAAGACGAAACCCACTTTGCTTGTCGCAGAAGACCACGGTGGTATCCAACACATTTCCAAAAATATCACTAAATATCTTCCTCAACTATAGAACTTCACAAGAGGCCATACTAGTAGCAATGTATTCAACCTTAGGAGTGCTCAAGGAAACTAATTTTTTCTTCCTTCTCATCCATGATATCAAAGCAAAACCTAGAGAAAAGCAACATCCAGATGTGCTTTCCACCACACTGCCAGCCCAATCTGTTTCAGAGTAACCATGGAGACTCACATTCCTCGCAGTGTATCTCAGTCCATAAGTGATTGTGGCTCAAAGATATCTCAAGGGATTCTTCATAACAATCCAATGTATGTGACGAGGCTCGACTATAAACTGACTCAATGTATTCACTACAAACCATATGTCTAGACGCGAGTTCACCAAGAACATGAGGACCCCATGTGTTGATGATACTCAGAAGGATTTCCCAAATCAGGCCCAGTAGCACTTCCACATAACTTCTTCAAATTAAGTTAAATCGAAGTAGTCACAGACTTGAAGTCCACCATCCCATATCTTTCAAGTAGCTTCACGATGCATTTTACTTGAGAAAGGAAAATCTCACCTGGATTTTTCCTGACATCCAACCTTATGATGTAATGCATCAAATCTAGGTCCTTCATCTTCAATTCTGAAGTTAACTCCCTCTTACATTGATGAATGAGAGGTTATGCACCTGTGAGAAAGAGACCATCCACATAGAGTACCAAGATGAGCGGTCTATCATTCTCAACCTTAAAGTAATGGTTAGGACCAACTTCACTTCTTGTATGTCCAAACTTCATTAGATATCTATTGCTTGTCTCAAACCATGCCCAGGGTTATTGCTTCAACCCATAGAGTGTTTTCTTCAACTTGCATATATGTGTTTGATGATCTTGAAATTCGAACCCATCAGGTTGTTCTATATAGACTTCCTCCTTAGGTGAACCATGCAGGAAGGTCGTCTTGACATCCATTTGGTGTAGATTCTATCTTGCGAGGTAGTAAGGGCTATAATTGAATTGATGGTGGTGTCTTCGGAAACTAGTGCAAATATATCATCATAATCTAAACCTTCCTTTTGTGATAAGACTCGAGAAACAAATATGGCCTTGAATTTTTTAGCACTTACATCAGCTCCATGCTTGATCTTGTAGAGCCATTTCAAGGTGATAACGGATTTCTCCTTGGGTCTAGGGACCACATCCCAGACATCATTCTTCATAATCCACTCATACACTTCGTTCATTGAATCCTTCCAAACTTGGTCCTTTATATCTTCTTTGAATGTACAAGGCTTAGATTGTACAATTCTTCTCATTGCAGTTAAGTACCCTCGGTACCTATATGGCTTCTTGCTTTCACAAAATGTCCCCCTAGGTGCAACATGTCTCTCGACATTTTTGAGAGTCTCCCTAAGACATGAGGGTCTCCTTTTTGAGGAGGAGGGCTCACGAGCGGGTGGATGAATGGGATCTAGTGGTCCTTCAGCATCGGGCATCAACTCATACTATGGTTCTCCCTACTTTCCTAAATCTACTTTTGTGTCCTTCCTTAGAAGAGGAAGGTTACTAATCTTCCCAACGACAACATCCTCAGCAAAGGTGACATCATGACTTATCCCTACTTCGGTTTGGCCAGGAAGATAGATTATATATGCCTTAGAAGTTTCACTATAGCCCACAAATGTTCCTTTCTTCCCACAAGCATCCAATTTTATTTTCTTTTCTTTCGGCACATGTAAATATAGAGGACTACCAAAAATTTTAAAGTGAGAAACATCAAGTTTCCTACCGATGAAAACTTCTTTGGGAGTATTGGAGTCCAACGTTTGATGAGGGCATCTATTTTGAACATACACAATGGTGTTTGCAACTTTGGCCCATACGAACTTTGGAAGGATTTGATCATGAAGCACGACACCAGTGGCTTCTACGATAGAACGGTTCTTCCTTTCAACAACACCATTTTCCTCAAGATTATGTGCGGAAGTAGTCTCCCTCTTAAAGTCAGATTTTGTATAATAATTAATCAACTCATTTGATTCGTATTTGGTTTGGTCCTTAATATTTTTGTCTTCTTCCCAGTTTTATTTTCAACCAAATCTTTTAAATAATGGAACCATGAGAATTATTCGTCCTTCCTCTTCATGAAATATATCCAAGTATTGCAAGAGAAACCATACATAGAGATAGCATAATATAAATATCCTCCCAACACATTCACAGGTATCATACTAGATAGATTAGAATGAAAAAATTGCAATATGTTGGTAGTCTTGCTATCACTGGAGGGGAATGGTCCCCTTGTATGCTTTCCTTTGCCACACCCTTGAAAAACACCTTCATATTCTAATTTAAATTTTGCAATACCTGTCACCATATTTCTCACATTGGGTAGAGCCTTATAATGTAGATGAGAAAACCTCGAGTGCCATAATTTGGATTGAAGTGATGTGTCACAAGACATAGCTGCCAATGGACTTCCTCCAACTTGATATAGGATATCAACCCTAAAGCCAACTTTAAATTCATCATTGAATTTTTCTATTCCACAAATGTACCTTTTCATCGATGAACTCCACCTTGAATCCTTTGTCTTCCATCGTCGAGATAGATACCAGGTTCTTCTTTAGATCGAGTACATAAATTACTTCTTGTAGATGAATGGTGTTACCTTGATTCAATTGAAGAGTAACATTCCCAACTCCCTTCAGAGGATAGGTGGCATTGTCTCCAAGGATAGTTTCCAAATTTATATCTTTTTCAATTAGATTTGAAAGAGATTTCTTATACACAATGAAGTGCCTTAGGGCACCACTATCAATCAACCAATTTCCCAAAGTGTCTCGAGTAGATGCAATGGAGAGGGAAAATATAAGATAAAATTCTTTTTTCTTTTGTATCAACAACATTAGATTCATCATACTTGGCATTTTTTCATCTTTTGGGAGAGCGACCATTTCCTTGTTGAGGATGTTGGAAAATACTTGGGGGCGAGGGGGGGGTGAACCAGTATTCCTTAGAAATTAGCACTTTTAAATTTTTTTCAGAGCATTAGTTTGTCTTCAATTATTATTAATGTTTATGTTGTAATAATAGTAAATAAAAGAACCGAGGAGCAACAAATATTTTAGGTGGAAAACCCCCTCTGGGTCAAGAACTACCGAACACCTTTCTAATAAATTCTTTAATCTTTAGCCCCAGTTGAAATGAAAGCAATAACTTCCTAGAATTCTAGAAAATCATTCTTCTCCAGCTCCCAGTGGATGGACGCTCCAATGCCCTATATTCTCCAATAATCAACTCAATGGATGCCACAACACCTAATGAGCTACAACTCACCCTAGCACCACCCTACCACCCTGAAGTCAGGCTTGAAACTGTTGGTGACTTCATGCGCCATCCTAGCACCACCATACCACCCTATAGAAGAATAAAATAAGAATGGACTAAAGGTCATAAGTATGCCGAGAAGAAATTAGTTTACATAGACTGTGAAGAGGAGGAAGAAAAGGATAAAAAAATATCAAAATAAGAGGATATACACCACGAACCAACCCTAGAGAAACAAGAAATGAATTTGACTATATCCTGTAATGCATTGGCAGGAATTACCAATCCTTAAACTCTCAAGATTGAATGACATATCAAGAAGAAAAATATTGAGGTAGTGAAAGCTCACATCGAGCATCGACAAAAAGTTGTCCAAATTTTAAACGATAACCTCACTTTAGAGCAAAATCAAATGAAACAACATGCACATGAACATCAATGTGGAATAAGTTTTGATGTAGGTGACTGGGTATTTTTACGGATACAACCACACAAACAAAGGTCCCTCAAGCAAGCTAATAGGGATAAATTATCACAAAAGTACTATGGTCCTTACAATGTGTTGCAAAAGATTGTATTTTTGACGTGGTTAAAACCCTCAAAGAGGGAAACAGTCCACGGCCTGAGCCAACGCAACCACTTCAGGCAATTTATTAATAAAAGAATGAAAATTTACATAAGCTTCTCTCGTGAATGATTAACCTACAAATGACCCTCCATGCGCTTTAAATAGAAATCATAGACCAATCGGGTGTTAAGCCACGGATCAAGTGTCGGTAATACCGAGGAGAGAATGAACCGTTGGATCACTACATATCGTGACCGTCGGATTGTAATTTACAAATGTACATAGTAAAGAAACACACTTTACCTAACTCTATAGTAGACCAAGTTATACTTAACTATTCCTATGTGTCGGAATATCCTAACAGTTGTTACTATGGCATGCAAATTGGATCTCCCTGCATCTTCCCAAGTGCACCCAGTTTTCCATATTTCTTGTTTGAAGAAGGTTATAGGTGAAAAGCTCCAATTTCAAACAATATTATTGGGACTAGACAAGGAAGGAAAAATCATATTGGAACTTGAAGTAGTCACAGATACACGAACTCGACATCTACAAAATCGATCAATTTCAAAGTATCTCATCAAGTGGAAGATCTTACCCATCAAATATTTCACATGAGAGGATGAGACTTTTATACATAAACATCCATAACTACTCAAGCATTGAGGAAAACACTTTTTGAAGGAGAGGGTCAGCTTAGGTCCCTATACTACTAGTGTAGCTCATTACTGTTGTTCGTGAAACCTCCTTATTGTATTCGTGTGCCCATGTATTCCCCATATTCTTATTATTGTGCCCCATAGAATCCCACTATTGTTATTGTTGTTCCATTACAATATTATTTTATGTAGGCTCTAATTATATTCTAACCCCTTACACTACTATATATAGAAATGAGGTCTTATCATTTCAATCATCCAAGAATTGTTCATTTGTGTAATGTAAAGGAGGTTCCCTCTCAAAGAGGCTAATTTTTAGGTCATTGATATATATATTCTTTGATTTTGTGAGTTGGTTGCATAACAACTTTGCTTGTCCTGTGAAGACAATTATGTAGCTATGCGTGTTTAACTAGATGGTGTTTGTGGAGTGAATATGTTGCTTCAGATGAGAAAGAGAATTTCGTAGGTGGAAATGTGAAGTGGAACTAACAGCCAAATAGATCCTTACCAACATTAAAGAGTGAACGAATTTGTAATGAAATTCTTGTTCAACCTGGAGCATGTTTAAATTGTTGCATTTTCATACATGCAAAACCCTCTAGAAAGGCATCGACCATATCTCTGATCCATAATTGGACTGCTAACGTAAGATGCATTGTCTCAAAGGTATGCATTGGATGGCCATTCTCTTAAGATGTAACCATTCTATTTAGTGAGTAGTCGTGGATGCTTTGAGAAGCAAGTGAGAAGTTTTTCCTTTTTATGTTGACTCTGCAAATACAAACTTATGAAAATGAAGTTGTAATTTCTCAAACCATTGTTCAATCCAAAGAAAATATTTGGGTTAATATTAATGAATCAATTATTGAATTATGGCCTTCAATTGAGATTATTTTTGAACGGGAAGAATTATTACTGAAATGAAAGGAGGCGGTGGCAGAAGTAAAGGAAGACCTCGACCAAAAACCAGGAGATGCTACAAAAATAATCAAGGTTCTGAATTCCAAGACAAAAGAGGAGCTTGCATAATATGGTTTTGAAGACAGAACTTAAGTTTTCTTGGAGGCGAGAAGGGTACATACTAAAAGAAATTTATTGCTACAACTCGAGAATAAATGTCATAATTTAGAGCTCCAAATTAAAAAATTTCACAGTTTAATTCATTACATGTAAAAGGACTTCCAAGTCTACAGGGTATAGGTAATAAATTAAATTCACTCGAAGAATATCAACAGAGATTATATGAGATAGAAATAGATAAATCTAAATTTGCTCAAATCAAAGGAATCATCACTGGAAAGGCTTTCATGGAAGGTCTTAGTTATGATTTATAAATTCAGCATGAGATCAAGCATTTTTTCATAACTAGGCCTACTTTTGAGAAATACACTTAAGTGGATGAATCATACGGAAGATTACTAAAGTTTTTTATTCTTGGTGAAAAATTATGGGATAAGTTGTGTGAACTCATCGAATGAGAGACAACGAGATTCCTGACAACAAAATACCAAGTTTTCAAGGACAAAGAATAGATTTCCAGGAACAACAAATATAACAACAACTTTATAGCTCTAGTCACCGCCAACAATCCTTGAATTATGTGCAAGATGTAAAAATAGTTCAGTTTTCCTCTTTTCTAGTTCTATTTTTGTAAAAAATCCAAATCAGTTTGGAAAAGATATTTTGTAATAAATTATGATTTTAAGTATAGATATTTTGATTAGAAACTCTATAAATACTTTGTAGTTTGAAGTAGGAAGGGTTGAACTCTTGTGATAAGCCATTGAGCATGATTGTAATTCTCTGAACTGTTTATGAGATTAATAGAAAGATTATGGACTCATTTTGAAGCACCTTGTGTTTTTTGTGAGTTTTCTTGTTTCTTATTATGTCTCCATCTTTATTTATTTCTACACATGCTTAAACTTAATAGGAAATTTGGGTAAGATAATATTAAATATCAATCTTTCTGAAATCCCTTGAGAAGTTATAATCAATTATAGAGATTAATTAACTGAAACTATTTGTTTAAGTTCATTCCCTTGCATGATTTAATTGTTGCTTCCTATTATCTTTAAATATGCTTTGTTTGGTTGTAAAAGGATTTTACACACATCATCTATATATGAAAAGTTAAATATTCTATTTGACTAAGGAATCATATTTATCATCTTAGAGGCCTACCTTTCATAAACATTTTAATGCTTAATTCTGTTAAAGGTGAAGAATCGACCCTTTTATTATATCATAAATAATTAGGATTTGCATCTGTTTAACATTTTAAAGCATTGGTCATCCAAACCCAAATTAAAATGACATTTTAGATGCTTTGATATAGTTCCTTAGCCTAGAACTGTCTACAAAGGACAACATGAGATTTGGCGACTCCACTGGGAAGTTCATCCTCCGTCGTTGATCCGAGTGAGGGTGGCCTCAATCTTTTATCGTTGCTCAGACTTTATAACAACCTGACAAAACGTCAAATTGCTTTGTTTTATTAAAAATATATTAATTAATCATTGATTAAATAACATAAAAACAATTTCCCCGGATGCGGGTGTGTACTAGTGTGTTTAAGTTGATGGGACAGGGGTATAAGGGAAGCCACATGCCTACCATGCACGGAGGCGACTTGGAAGGCGGTGGCGAAGAACACCCCTGGATGGCAAGGTTAAATGCTATGGGACGGAAGCTAAGGAGCATTTACGCTCCGACCTCCTTCGGCTGCGTTGCAGAGTTTGGCTCTGCACCACATTTGAATGCCTCATTAATGGCGGGCGACCCTCGAGGCAGAGTATGGAGTTTTATAAATAGCGGCAGCCCTTGCATCACCATACTCACCTGGGGAGGGTCTGGGGATCCCATTCCGTCATTGGTGCTGACAAATTCATGCCGTGGTCTGATTTCTTCCATCCCGGGTCTGTTGGTTTAGCTTGTTTACGCCCCTGTGGGAGCTTTGCATTTCAATTCGGCTCACGACTGCTCTGTCACCATGATAAGGACTCATCAGCGGATGTTGAGTCGTCGTGGCTCTAGTCATGGAGGGTGTTCGCGCCCCTCAGCCGAGGCGGAAACCCATTCTCCCTGTCACTGCCCTCATTGTCGCTGTCATTGCCACTACCCGCAACTAGGAGGTGCTAGATCTCTAAAGCACAACCAATTCATGGAGGCTAGCTCACCTGGGTCTTCGGCAGCTCCTTACTTCAGCTTTGCAATTTTTACCTTCAACAGCCCCCTGAACTGTCCAAGAATTAACTCCCACGTCTCTGTCCTCTTTATTGATGAAGCCCAGGGCGAGGGGGGATCCAGTGCTCCATCAGAATTCGAGGCCCCGGTTGACACAGCCACAACGTCCGAATTGCCCAAGGTGGAAAAGGGGAAGGGAACATAACTGCTAGACCCTCATCGAGAGAAGAATCGGGAGCAGCCAGAAGAGGCCGAGGCGAAAGCAGGCCAAGCACAGGAAGAGGAAGAATATGGAGGTGCCCGATTGTGGAGGTGCCGGAGGACTAGTCTGCTGCCACGTCTCAGGTTCTATAGCTCGGGTGGGATTTTGGTTCTTTCCTTTCTTTTGGTCATGTCCATCTGTCTAATTGTCTCTGGCTCGACTACGTGTCGATTATCTTTTCAGTCAATGTGTCAAAGTGGCAATCTGCCATCACTGAGGCGTAGGGTCAGTTACAGTCTTGCTTGGTTATCAGTTTTGTGGGAGGTTACAGTTGTGCAAGGTTGTCTTTTTGTCCTCCCCTGCGTGGGAATGATTTTTTTTGGTCACAAACGCCCCTGTGAGGGCATGAATCAAGTAGCCCTCTCTCTCTGCTACATTTGGCTGATCCAGAATGCCACTCTTTCTCGCAGATGGATCTTTTAGACAGCATGCATGTAATTGTACTCTGGTTATTATGTATATAATAGAATAGTTTAATCGAGAAAAAAAAACATAAAAACAATTTAAAGAATAATACAGTGATAATGTGGCAACATTTAAACAAACTCACCTATTTCTTTGGGATTTCATTTTTGTTTTTTTGATATATATATAATTTCCCATTTTATTTCTTTTCTTTTCTTTTTCTAATTTTTCAACATAAAAGAAATAGAAAATATTACATGTTGAAAAAAAGTTACAACAAATCCCTTATAATCCATTTCCCAAAACTACCCTTCTGATGTAACCTTCCTTTGATGTAATCTTCCTTTTATTTATTTGGGTTGTGGTCCATACGCCCATAACATTATTTCCATTGTTCTAAAATATAATATTAGTTGGTTACCACATTATACCCATTATATACCATTTCCCAAAACCACCATTTTGATGTCACCCTCATTTAATTTATTTGGGTTGTGGTCCACACCCACAAAGCACCATCCTACTGCACCATCCTTCAAAACTCCCCATGTAACTACCATTTTTTTAATCTAAGTCCCTCTTATAGTGAAAGCTCACACATCCTCAATGCTCTATTGTTTAAATGCAACATTGGCCTCCCTTTAATATAATACCAACTTACTCTTTTTCCTTCTGCTACCTTATCCATACTACATTTAACCCATTTCCTTTCATTATATATACATTTTTTAATGATGGAGCTTCCCTTAACTTGTCACACACTCATTTTTTAGTAATTAAATTTTCTTTAAACTCCTCCATGCGCAATATTCGTTGCCACATCATTCACTCTCTATACAAAGGTGACACATGGCATTGGCACATTACCTTCTTTCGACTTCAATAGTATTAAGTGATAGGTGACAAAATGTCACTTGACGACATTACCAACTAAGTTTAAAATGGAAAATTCATGGAAATTCTCACATTAGCTTAATAGCTACATTGAACACCTAGTCACCACTACCAATTTAGTAGTCATCGTACTTACAAGATACAAGAAGAATAAAATCATAAAGTGCTACAAGACACTTCACCCTAGGGATTAATTGTTACTTTTTCTAGGTAAAATTCAAATTACCACAACTTTACCATATAAACACATATGTGGGTGCCATACTTGTCATGCCATGTATTTTTTTAGCATTTTGAATAGCTCGTTTGAGAATTTTTTTGAAGTCTGATGTAGCCAAAATTGATACTTTGACATATAAGTAGGGATCATTTTGATTTATTTTTTTAATCTTGGTAAGAATACATTTTTACTATAAAGTGTTTTATTTTATTATTATTATTAAATTAAATTTTTCTAGATTTAAAGTGGCATAGATTATTTTAGCTCATTTTGCATTATGTTTTCTACTTTTATTTTTAAATGGAAAACCATATGGCCAAATCTATGGCAAATATAGCACTCCACATGGCCAAGATATGAAGTAAGAGGACCAAATCTAATACTACTCATTCCAGATCTAAACCATGCATGAAATGCTTCTCTTCTCCAACGGTTAGACCTGCGATATGTTGCATTATGGCCAAATGAGTGGCATGGGTTACAATAACCATAAAAATCACAAGTACACCAATTGCACATACTTCTTTGCTGTTGGAATTGTTGGAATCTCTATTGATATGGTCTATATGTTTTTCTCCAACAATTTGTTGCAACATGCCCAAACTTGTGATAGCTGTAGCATTGTATCTCACGCATAAAAAGAATAAAAGGACTCTGCTTCCTTTGAAATATTATATTTATGTCAAGATTATCACTAGGTGAAAAATATTTTCTGATTGTTGGAGCTCCTTGAGATTTTCTTCTCTGTTGTTGGTTTTGTTGCTTGACCAGTTGCTAGTTTTGGTTGATTTTCCACTGATGGTTCTTTTGATTGCTATTCAGTTGCTTGATCTGCTTCTTGGTTCCTTGGATCTCACTTTTGCTGCTGGTATTGTTTGTTACAGTTTTATTGGGTTATTCTTTCTTGGTTTTGCCTGCATGCAAACTAGATTCACGCTTTTCAAATCCAAGACCAGATTTATCCAATGGTGATTTTTGGATCTCAAATAAATTATCTAAGGCAACAATGCGCTTCTCCATTTTTTGTTGCTTTCTCAATAAACAATTTCAGCTTCTAATTTCTCACATTCTTCTACCTTAGCTTGATATTGTTTCCTCATTCCTTCCTCATCTCTTTCAAATTCTACAATTTTAACTTTTAAGATGAAAATCTCTTCCTTGATCTTGGCCTCCTTACCATCACAAATCTACAATAATTTTTCTTAATCCTTGCATGCAATTGTTAGTCTAGAAATCTCGGCTCTAAGACTCTTAATATTATTCTCATCTTCACTAGTAAATGCAACATGATAAAAATTTGAATCCTCAAAATTGTAACTCAAAAGAAAATAATTATGTTAAATAATTATTTGTTTTTAAAGTTAAACTAAATATTAATATTTTTAATGTTTTTAAAATTTTAAATTAAATTTTGAGGTCACTCGTCAAAAATATTACATTTACTCAACCAATATTTGATCAGCTTTCCATATAAAACTGAAAAATGGAAAAACTATATACACCCATTTCACCTGGGAATGAATCATGACACCATCAAATAGTCGCAATTCCCCTAAATGCCTTACCGGGAATTGCGCTAGGTTGAAAGCCCACATTTACAAAGAACTTATTTGCGGGTACCCTGACTTATAACACTTAAAAAAATTGAAAATAAACAGCACCCGTTTAAAACCCAAAAAACTTTCACCTTAAAACTTGATTGAAACCTGTGAATTATGTCCCTTAAAGGAGGGTTGGATAGAGATTTAAGCACTGGGAGACACTGGGGCATCAAACTGGGAAACTGGGAGACTAAATGTGTTCCTGCAGAGAGGGCATTGAAGTTCAGAAAGTTCCGAATGAAACCAATAAAAAATGCAGGTCGCATGAAAAAGGTGACTGCAAGGCAATCGTTTTGTTGCCCATTCGGTGGACAGCGTCTCCTGACATATTGCGCATATCAATGTGTCGCCCTCGCCATCATCTTTAATGGTTACGGTTTCTGAAGAGTCAACAGCGGCCATAGCAGCGGCAAAGGGATAGCTCCTGTAGAGAGCAAGGAATTGGTCTCTTAAATTAAGATTGAGATCGAAATGTTCGACTCTCAATTGTATAGAATTAGCAGTATTACTATCGTTTTCCAAGAGTTGCAGTACCCGATTACAATCTGCAAAACTTCCACTCCATACAACTTGTTGGCTCCACACATTTCCATCGAGGCGGCCCCAATCTACGATAATTCTCAGCAAAACAAGGTTGATGTTTTCAGCCATTGCATCCTGGATATTCCTTTGGCCACTGTAGTTGAGAGGACGCCATTCAGACTTGGGTTTCTGTCCAATGTCATCTAATTGACGTACGTACACATTATCCCAAACACTCTCGAATTCCCAGTCATCCCAAAAATTATCTTCGCTATCTCCAATCCCTCTAAACGTTACACTAGAGATCAGGTGCTGTTGAACGGGGTCTTCGTTTTGGGTGGATGCCCCTCCTTCATGTGAACGGCCATCAGCTGTACTTGTTAGAGTAGAAGGTACATATTCTTCCATTTCCCATAAGATCATGTCTCTATTTATTGTGTTGTCCATGTGACGCCCAACCCTCTCAAAAATTTCTCTAGCAAGATTGGTATTATCATTATCGCTTACATTTCGTGATTCCTCCATCTGGTCGCCTTCTCAAAGAGTTTGCGAATATACCCTGAGAGAGCGCGATACAAGACTTTCTTCCGATAACTGTAATGCTTTATATATTTATACTATCCTTTCAGAGTTTGTAACAACTGTAATGCGTTATATATTTATACTATCGTTTTAGAGTTTGTAATAACTGTAATGCTTTATATATTCGTTTTAGAGTTTGTAATATAGTTGTGTTATCTTTCGCAGGCCGACTAGAAGAATGACTAGCTTTTAGTCTGCCTTCAATTGAGCCTCAAACATAATTTGTTTGCGGTGGCTTACCTTTCATTATTCCAACTCTTTGCAACCATTTAAGTCGTTTATTTAGTCACTGAAATCACATAGCGTATACGCATTAATGATTCTTAAACGATTAGTTAATTCGAAAATTTTTATAGCTTTTTGTTATTAGTATAGTTATATTGTTGGGTAATTTGAAAATGTTTATAGGTTTTTATTATTAGTATAGTATTATTAATAGGGTGGTTAAAATAGGTTAGATTAATATTATTTTTTTATTTTTTAATTTTAATTATTGGTGTATTGGCTTATGGAAGGTTCAAAGTGATTTTGATTGAGATATTTTAACAATTTTATTAATATTGTTGAGTAAGTTGATAACTAGAATATTCTGGTAGGATTAGTGGAACATAGCAAGAGTCATACTATAGTAAAATATGGTAAAATTATATTTCAGAAATAAATGATTAATTGTGGTGGCTATGGTTGTGCATGTTAAACTAGGCTTTACTTGAAATTATGTCTTTACATTGCTCTCTATTTAAGCTTTTGCGATGGTCTGCCTCTTAATGTGGTCATGATGATGAACCACACTTGTTCGTAAAAAAAAATTTCTCATGTGATTTCTACAGAAAGACTTTGTTTAAATAGTTGAATATGGTTAACAATTTTTCCTCTAGTTGATTGTGGTTGGACATTTTGAACATGGTTGACAATGAATAACTATGATTTTAGGCTATCATATAAACCAAGGGAAGAGATCTTTTAGCCTAGATCTAAGGATACATTTTTGTGGCCAATGTTCAAAGTTGGGCACCTAAAGTGTTCTCCTTTTATATATTCTCTCATTAAATAACATATCACCACAACACACAATGGGTTGTAATTAATAACCTTTAAGACAATTACATGGATCCAAATTTCAAAAACTGGAGGACACCTTATAAAAATTATTAGATTTCTTAGGGTTAAAGGACCTTAGACATAAAATATTCTACTCATTAAAAGAAAAGGGAAATTATGTATGCTACTCTTACATCAAACTCCTAGAAAATAAAATATTTCATGGACACATGTCCATGAGACATTAAATATTTATGCCATGTTTTTGCATCTCTCAAGGAATCATAGAGGTTCATCTTTAGTTAGAAGTCCCTTAGACTTCACCAAATACTCATAGAAATCTTTTTTTTATTCTCACTTTGCAATTCTTTGATTGAGCATATGCTCTATGTGAAACTCTTTGAAAGTGGGTAATTGCTTGTTCCATCGAATCCCTTTTGCATCTTTCCCATCCTCTACTTCAAGTTCTCTATGGGGATGAACTTGTACAACATTAAATATAGGAGAGAGCCTTCTATCACCTGGTATGTCATATTGATATCCATTTGCTAATAACTTTCTAAATTTTCTTCAACTTTAGCTTATTATACTCAACTTTTGAAAACCCTTATCTTCTCAAAAGGACTTTAAGTGATGGCCAACTCCAAAGCTCACTTCTCTTTCTTCGATATCCTAACTTTTTATATACTTTTGGCTACTTTCTTGTAGCTATTATTTAATTTGTTCATGTATACTCTACAAGACTATGACGACTTACTCTACACTAGCTCTTCCAACTTCTTATTTTCCCAAATTTCTAAGTACAAAGCTCAGACATTCCATACTGATTGATTTCCACGACGTGATAAAACTCAAGATTCTATTGTTTTCCTTTAACATATTGATAAATTCTACATTTATCCACAAACTTCCTCAAAATGAATTAATTAGTTATTTCCAAGTAGCTGTTAAGAGTAAATTCTATTTTAATTCACAATTTAATTCAAGGACAAATTAAATTGGAATATTCTTTTTGCCACATTTCAACACTCCCTCTCAACAAGAAAGGGATTATTTGCCACCTTGATCATGTCTCTATGGAACTCGAATTTACACTTTGACAATGCCTTTGTCAAAATGTCAACATACTGCAGAAACATGATCCTCCCAACCTGTGAAAAGCCATGGGAAACAAAGGCTATAAATGTGGGAATTGAATGGTAGAGTCATGAATTCCTACAATTTTGTTTCACAATGTCAACACAACCACCTCTCCACCTCCTTCAAGGACACCTCTCACATCAAAGCATCATTTTGATCTCGAAGAATTACACAAGGAATGGGGGTTGTTATGCATCAAATTTCCTCATCTCTATGTGGAGATTGATTAGTAAGAAGTGTTTGATAATAGGTCACCGATTCCTACTCATTTTCACAATGCTGAACCAAATGTTGACTGTCATGGGAGGATAGCACAGGAAATCATATTGTGTTGGAATCACTTGATCATTGCCTTATATAATAATTTAGTATTGTGCTCACCCTCTCTAAGCAACTAAACTTGGGACCTCTATTAGCATAAAAAATCCTCTTTCTTTTAGTGTTTCTATGGCTAGTTAATATTTATTCCATGTACTTTAATAATTTCTTTTAATTTCCCATTTTGGATAATTTGTTGTTAGATCAGTTGCATCCTACTTTCCAAGGCTTTCTTATTTAAAATAACATTTCCAACTTCTTTCCTATTCTAATAATTGATCTTCATTTTTAGCTCCTTAAATGTGTGCTTCTTGTTCATACCATGGATCTTAATTCCCTCCAATAGCCACAACATTTCCCTTGGAATCCCAAACCTAAAAGGGCTATTATGGGGCCCTATCTTCAGATCCAAATCCAGTTGGATTAGCCAATTGTTTAAACCCAACCCCACTAGAATAACAACTTCAACAAATAGGTATTTGTTAGTCAAATCTTTAGATACTAAAAATTTCTCTAACCACCTCACTACTTGGTGCATACCCA
>APFE031044231.1:12768-41420 GCA_000404065.3 Pinus taeda | reverse complement strand
ACAACTTCAAGTGCAGAGTTTGAATCATAGAGTTCCTTCAACTTTTGTAAGGCTTCAAAAGCATTTGAGAATGGTGAAATATGGAGACTCGCCTCTTCATTTACACATGTTTCAATCAAGGCATAGGCCTTTCTATTGTTGTTTTCCCAAATGGTGAATTCCTTGTCTGAGGTAAGCTTTGTCGGTTCATTGTCTCCTTCTCCTACACAAACTCCTTTCCATAGCTCATTAAAACTGAGAGTGTGTTTGATCTTTCGCGACCATTCTAGATAGTTTTGTTTGCTAGTGAGAACCACTCCCATAATATATATCAATGAATGAATTTTAAAATCTGTGTACTGTAAAAAATACATATGCTGCAAACATATCAAATTTCCACTTCTGGTGGTAAAAAATGTAGTTATGGTGTAAAAAAAATTACAATATGATATGTATAGAGTAGAGGTATTACTAGGGGAGGGTATATTTGGGAGAGGGAGTATGTGGGTGAGGGAGTATATGGGGGATGGGGTTTATGGGAAGGTGTATATGGATGAGGGTCAACATATTGATTGAACGGCGGTAGGGGAAGGGAGGTATTAAAAAACCGGGAGATTTAATATAGTGGCAGGGCGGTATGAATACCATGGAGCAGTATTAGTGATATGGAGGGAGTGGTTGCGTAGTGGGAGGTATGGTATTGGAAAAACACAACAGTGTATCAAAAATTGTGGGTTGCGTCGTCGACAACGCATGGAGTTCGAAAACAAAGCGACTGTATGATCTGGAGGCAATTATGGGAACAAGGACAGTGCAGTGTTAAAAAAAATTAATTCAAGTCATGAAAGCACAAGATATATGTACTCAACACTTAAGTGCACCTCACAGCCTTCAATGCACACATGAATCATATGCTTTCATGTAGAGAAATGAAACTTACCAATAATACGCCATTGAAAAACATCCCATATGACCTTTAAAAAAATTATGGACACAACATGGATTTGAATTTACAAACAACAACTTCCACATACATTGCAATATCATTCATGACATTCAACAACACTATTAAACACACCACACACACTGTATTTCAATGCCCTCAGAACCATCAAAACTTCACACTTAGATTTCAAGAGAGGGGGTTTATGAACCAATGCATTGCAAGAATGACCAACATTGTATAAAATCAAAACCATCATGGGCTCAAGGTCACCATCCTACAATATGCCCACTTGGGGTATCGTTTCCTTTGTCTGCGAGACAGTGGTGCTCTCCTACGTGAGCTTCATGAACATTTTCTCTACTGCCAATTTCTCGTACAATTGTGGGATACTTCGACTCTTCTTTTCACAAAAAATTGAAACAATGCTCCAACTAACATACAATAGAAAAATCATATGACAGTGTATTGAAGATGGGTTTGGGATTTGGATAAATGGCAAAGGTGTTAGTTTTGAAAAATAGGTAGAATATACGTAGAAGGAAGTTACAAGGGCAGACTGGAATGCCAAAAATGGATTTCATTCTAATACTATGTCAGGTTAGGAGATAAATCCTCAAATGAATTTTGATTCTTTATTGAGATTAATCATGGTTATATACATAAGGGAGTGACTCTTGTGTTTCACCTCCCAATGACTCTTCATTTTAAATTATTTACTATTTACATTATTTGTAAGTGTTCACTCAATCCCAATGATTAGGTGTCAACAAGTTTGAGTCTTGTTTCTTCTATCTTTCATAGAGACCACATTTTACTTAGTGGGGTGGCTTCCTTCTTGGAATATATGCTTGATGTGAAGTTACCCCAATCCTTAGGCAGAGGATTAAGTACTGCAATTTTCATTTCTCTATCATGCATGACTTCCCCTAGCTCTTGAAGTTGATCCCTCATCTTAGGGATATTAATGAAGTAGGGAGCTATTCCTTCCTTTGATATCTTCATCTTGTATAAATCATTCCAAAGAGATATCACTTCTCCAACTGTGCTTACCGAGAATATCTCTACTAGTTTTTCATAGATTTATTTTGATGTTTCAAGTTTGGAGACATAAGGAATGAGAGAGTCCTTGATATATTCTATTAGAATCCTTTGAGCTCTTGTCTCATCCTTATTCTACTTGGCTAAGGCTTGGGTTTGTTCATTAGCAGGAATAGTGATATTCCCTTTGATGTGCTCTATAAGTTTATTCTCCTTGAGAAGTAAATCAATCCTCTTCTTCCATGAAAGAAATTTATTGGTACCTACCAATTTGTTGATTTCCTTACAAAAAGGCATTGATGTATATTCAGAAGGGGACATATACTTACTTGATAGATTTTGAGATGTAGTGGACTTGCTTTCTCCTTGAAGAATTGATGGCTTTCCTTCCTTAGATTATGATGTTCTTCAAGTTGCTTTTTCCAAGTGGGATTGATAGATGATGAGTTTTACTTGATGACTTATAGCTTGATGTAGGTCCTTCTTTGATTTTCTCTTCTTGTAGGTTCATTTATATAAGGCTTTTCTTATTGATTTTTATTCTTCTTTTATGAATGATAGATGGTAGACCTTCTTGTGCTTGATGTGATTGAGCCTTCTTGGTTTGATGCTTCAACTTTGTAGATGGCCTTCCTTGATGAGTGTTCTTGAGATGCCCTTTTCTTGATGTGTCACCTTAGCTCCGATACCATGTTGAATAATCAATGGAAATTAGGTGAGGTTTGATTATTATTGACTTCATAACATTTTATGGAGTCTTTGTATTTTTTCCTATGATCTTAATATCCATCTTCTGATTATTAATGCATGTGTGTGTACTTCATCAAATTGATACCAAAACATAAGAACAAGAACACAAGATGTTGCCTCTCTGCCAGGGCCAAAACCTCTCTTCTCTTGAGAGGAAAACCCTTTGGTAAATTTATATTATTGAAGCTTCTTATTGATCCATGCCAAACCCTAGACCCTTGACAAGAATATCCTCCAAGCACAAGTCAAGTCTTTCAAGATTACATCCTCTTGCAACTCTTAGTCCTCCTCCTTCTAGCACTTTATCTTTCTTCCTTTGGCACTTCTTTCGGAAACTATAGACACTTTAGATTGTATGATCTAGAATGATCCTTGACCTTTTCTTCCTTCACTTGAGATGGAGCCTTTCTAACTTAAGAATATGAGCTTGTTGCCTCCCAACTGAGCCTTCTTCTCTTTTACAAATATTGCAAACTTATACCAACAACAATGCAACCCTAGTTCTTCGCACGTGTGAGAGAATAACCTCACAAGAACTATGTTATATTTCTACTTCTCCCTTCACTTATATAGCCTTCTTCCTCGCTTGAGTGAGAGGTCTTATAAGTGTAATTATCTAGCCCAACCAACGCGATTATGTGACTATGATAGTAGTGTTGTAATGACCACAATAAGAGGCTACTTTCTTCGCATGTGTGACTGTAACAACCCTTTTGTACTTCATTCTTCCTCCTCCTTCCTTCGCTGCCCTTGGAGACTCTTATTTTCTCCTTCAATTACCCTTTACCTTGCCTTCTACCTTCGCTGATTTCATAGATGTATGCTTGACGTTATGAGGGTGTGCACAACTTCTATATATAGAGGTATGTCCCTCCTTTAGGCTGACATAAAGGTCGACTTGCTGACAATAGGCCAACTTGACTTCTTTTCTTTGAATAGATCTTTTTATGGTGCCTTTGCTTGGAGGAGACTTGGATTTTCTTGGAGGTGTCTTCTTTGACTCTAATACATAAGTATACCTAGTGTAACATGCCCTTAAGGTCTTCAACATAATTATTTTGACCCTTTGACTCACTTGTAGCACTTTAACATGTGATAGACCTATTTCAATAAGAAAGAAACTCAATGACATATATAATAAAATAATATTTATTTTCTTGAATAAATATAAATATCAAAAGTACATTTATAACAACGAACCTAGTT
Organism: Pinus taeda; assembly: GCA_000404065.3. Classification (NCBI taxonomy): domain Eukaryota; kingdom Viridiplantae; phylum Streptophyta; class Pinopsida; order Pinales; family Pinaceae; genus Pinus; species Pinus taeda. The sequence continues at coordinate 37,501 of APFE031044231.1, read as the reverse complement.
ACATTCTCTTCAACAAGGAGGTTGTATTGGAAATACTGGGGGGGGGGTGAATCAGTATTCCTCTCAATTAGTATTATTATTAATATTTTAAAGCATTAGTTAATCTTCAATTATTATCAGTGTTTGTACAATGATAGCAGTAAACAAAAGGAACACAAATGCACATAGTTTTTAAGGTGGAAACCCCCTCTGGGACAAAAACCACCTGAACGCTTTCTTAATAATTCTTTAATATTCAACTCCAATTGAAAAGAAAGCTCCAATTTCCTAGAATCTAGAAAAGCATTCTTCTCTAGCTCCCACTAGATGGATGCTCCAATGCCCAAGATTCTTCAGTAGTCAACTGAACAGATGCCCCAACACCCAATGAGCTACAACTCACCCTAGCACCACCCTACTACTAAGAAGTTTTCACAAGCTTGAACCTGTTGGTGAATTCATGCACTAGCCTAGCACCACCCTACCACCCTATAGTATAATAAAAGAAGAATGGACTCTCATACCAGGGAAAATGGTCCACTTTACAATGATATAGAATGATGTAGAAGAGGAAGACACACTAGACCATAACCCCAAACATGACACAACCACCTAATGATGATCATAGACCTCCCGACACTTCCTCTTCAACTCTTGGTAGATAGACATTTGTACAAATTTTACAATGAATTTGTACAATGATACTTTTACAATGACTGTATGCAGTGCTGCCCACTTGAACACTTCATGTGGTGAACTTCTTGTTGTTGTTCTGCACCATGATTGTTGCTCTTGTCATGCTACCATTTCTCACTCTTCAGAACATTAGATTATGAATTGAGTCTTCTCTTGATGAATATATAATACCTACAAAAAGTCTTCAAGGAAATACCCATGACATGATAATAGCAAAACTTACCTCATCCTGTAGAGAAAATGTCAATGCTAAACAAAAAAAACAAATTAAAATATAAAGAACCTAATGAAATTAAGAGATGAACATGCATATATAGAATATACTTACATGGAGTTTACCTCTGCTACATCATTTTGCTTCACCTTGCTCTTTGCTTCACTAGAAAGTCTAGTCCTTTGCACCCCTTGACAACACTTGATCTAGTTTTTTTTCTTGCCTTCTAGGATCACGATATTGAATCTGATGTATCTCTATGATTTCAAATCCCCAATATGTGATCTTCAGTCCTATATTATCCCTCTTAGTCTTCTTTCCAATGCCATGGGTCTAACCCTATTTGGATTCTTCAAGGCAAAGTTATGCCCATTGTCTCACAATGACCTAATTATGGACTAGTTCAGTAGAGCAAACTTGTACAGCATGCCATGTGTCACTGTTTCCTCCTTCAGCCATGAAATTGATACACAACACAACAGATTCTTTGCACTATCTACCACGTTTTACAAAATCCAATCTGCTTCTCAGAGAGAGAGTTATGACTATTTTCCCAAGGTCACCTCTTTGAGATGAAATTCAGGAGCTTGAAAAAACCCTAACTTCCACATATAATATCTCTAAAAGTATAGCGAACCAAGATCTTAAATTTATTCACGATGTTCATCAAGATGTTGTCTCAAATGGGTTTTAATTTCAGCATCTAAGACATCTCATAAATAAAGTTATAGCAAAAATTCCCAGATCACTACATTTGGAGGATATATAAGATTTCTTTTTATAGAGTTGAGAGGGGCTTCTATAGAGAATGTTGAAGGGATTTTAGGATCTTAAAAAATTATTAATTATTGACTATTCAATGACCAAAATCAATGATAAATTCCATGGCAGAACCCCATGGGGTTTTAGCCCACTAATTGGGGTTACTAACTTCAATCTTGAATAACTTACAAACCGTGAGGAATTACGAGGAGATCTATATACCTGTAGAAATATATTTTTAAGTAGAGTATTCCTATAATGGTTATGAGATGAGAAACCATGAATGATGATGCCCAATGTTCCATGGAATTTTAGGGTTATCCTTGGTGCTGCTTGGGTTGACATCAATGACAAACTTAGATCATCTTTAGATCAACAATCTCCCCCTTTGGCATTGATGGCAACACAAGTACTCCCCCTACAATCAAGGTACCTCTTCCTACTGCCTTCTCTCCCTGGCTAACTCCCCCTGACACACAACCATCCTGTGGACCTGTACACACTTCCACTCCCCCTTTATTTTATGAACCAGGAAAATCTAATGAGAACTTGGGAGAATCCCAAGTCTCTGGCGAAGATATTCAAATGCTTCACAAGGTAAAGGTTTAGTGAAGATATCATTGTTCTTTTGTAACAACATATTCAAGTTTGATATTCTTTTCAGCAACTTGTTCTATAACAAAATGATATTTGATCAAAATGTGTTTCGTTTCTGAATGCGTGACAGGATTCTTGGAGATGTTGATGGAACTGGTGTTATCACAGAAGATGGGAATAAGCTCACTGAATTGTACTTGAAGATCTTGCAAAGTTTGTTTCATCCAAAGGAATTGAGTACAACAAGTTGTCATTGCAATGTATTATGCTTCCATTGTAGATAACGAGATTGAGGTTTTCTTTTTTCTTAACCATGATACGAGACAACCACCTAAATAGAATGTTTCTCCATTAGTACTCTTACGATCATCAATGCTTCCTACCCAATCTGCATCTGTAAAGGCTTGAATAATGAGATTGTTGCCCTTGGAATACCACAAGCCATATTTTGTTGTGCCCTTTAGATATCGAATAATTATCTTTATGAAAATAATATGTGATTCTTTTGGGCTTCTTGGAATCTTGCTACTTGTCTAACTACTTGCATAACATCTGGTTGGGAAGCTGTTACATATAGAAGACTACCAATCATAGATTTTTACAACTTTTGATCCACATCCTTAGATGAGTCATCTATGCTCAATTTGTAACCTGTTACCATCAGAGTAAGGGTGGATTTGCAATCTTCCATTTTGAATTTCTTGAGCATTTCCTTGATGTACTTGGCTTGGCATATAAATATTCTTTTCTCTTGCTAAGATATTAGAAGCCCTAAGAAGTATGTCAACTCACCAAGTAAAGATATCTCAAACTCACTTTGCATCTTTGTAGCAAAGTTCTTACTTAGTCGATCATCATTGCTACCAAAGATTATATCATCCACATATACCTTAAAGATTCTTAAATTATCTTTATCCATTTGTACGTAAAGATTGCTATCAGCAGTACCTTTATTGAACCCTTGTTGACATATATATCCATCAAGACGAGCATACCATGCTTTGGGAGCCTGCTTGAGACCATACAGAGTCTTCTTTAACCTACAAACATAGTCTTCTTTTTCTGATAGTAGAAAACCTTTAGGTTGTTTGATGTAAACTTATTCTTCTAATTCGCCATTCAGAAATGTTGACTTAACATCCATTTGGTAGAATTTTATGTTTCTTGAACATGCATAGGCAAGAAAGCTTCCATTCTGGCAACGTGAGAAAATGTTTCTTCAAAATTGATTCCTTCAATCTATGCATATCCATTGTAGACTAATATTTCCTTGTTCCTGGTAACCTATAATCCTTCAACTATTTTTCTCCCCCTAAACCTTTAATGAAACTACCATCTTGTCTAAACTACCTTCCTGTCAATCATAGACTTGTGCCATATACTACTACATAGAATCCTCTTGTACAAACATTAAGGAGTCAACAAGCCAGATAGCTCAAAATAGTGAGTCACCTAATGGGCCATCTTGACTTGAGTCATTATCTGAATAAATTGCTAATTCCTCATGACCTCTTGCTTTTACAAATCTTGAAATTATAAATGCTAAAACCTTTTTTTATCTGCCTTGTCTTCTTGTACCTATTTCATTTTCCAGACCTTCTTATTCCTATAATCTAGAGCCATGTCCCCATATTTATGACACTTGAAGCAAATTTCAATGTTGTCCATAGGCGATTCCATCTGATATCTGCAACCATGAGTGCTATGGCCATAGTTATGGAATTTGAAGCATTCAATATTTGGCCCATCTAGCATGTATTCTCTTCTAACAAAGTCATCATGGAACCTGTCTCATGATCTTGCAAACTTACCTCTAGGGTTTTGTAGATAATGATTGTACCTATCAAAAGCTTCACAATCCCTAGCCATATGTCCATAGTTAGCATATAAAAAGAAATAACCATTAAATAAACGAACATACCTAGAAGATTTTTCATTCTTCTTTGGAGGCAGTGTTGTAGTTTGTTGTGGTCCTTTGTTATTGATTACTTTGGTATTTTTCTTTGGAGTTGCAACATTATTCTTTGGCTTTTCACTTTGATCAACTTCCTTCTTAGAATCATCTTGCAAAGTTGTGGAGCTTGTACCTTCATCAACTAGAGATTTACCATCATTAATTGCCTTCATTTTTTCTTCTTCATCTGTCTTATCTTGTAAGTGTTTTTTTTGTGATCCCTTGAGTTTGTTTATCTCATCACGGATTGCTTCAAGTTCTTTCTTTTGAGCAAGATCTTCTTGAAACCATCTTTTCAAGATATTCCTTCTTTTTTTTTCCTCCTCAACCTATAGCTTGAGAAGAGTGGTCTTCTCTACTTCTCTGTTGAGAACCTGTATTTGTTCCTTCTGCTTCTCATTTTCAATCCCGAGCCTGCTTATTTCTATTGAAGATGTTTCTAATTCCCTTTGATTTTGGTCAACAACAGATATCTATCTTTGATCAAATTCCTTCCTTTCAATTTCTGCTTCTTGCATCTGTTGTGTGACCCTGCTAATCTCTGCAAATGTTGTGTCGAGTTCTTGTTTCTTATGTTGGAATTATCTCTTGAGGTCTCGTGTCATTTTATTATTGATTTCTTCCAATGCCCTTGAGTTGTTGGCATAGTTTTGGATAGTGTTTTCCTTCTTCACTTCCTTAAGTAGCGAGACTACTTCGGCTTCTAATGCTTCCCTTTCTCGGTTTCTTTCTTCCAACTTCTTTTGAAGTGACTCTTCAATACATTTGTGTTCTTCAACTTCAATTTTGATACCTTGAACTTGTTCTTCAAGAGTATTGGAAAGGATCTTATCAGCCTTGAGCTCTTTTATAAGCTTGATTGCCTCCTTAGAAAATTCTTCAGTGGTCAACCCTTCTTCTTCGTTGTTTGATACCTCTTGTTTATTATGCTTGGCCATAAACAATACTCTCTCATTGGCTTCTTCTTCACTATCACTGTCTTCATCGGATGATGATCTATCTTCTTTAGAGAGAAAGTTCCTTTTGAATCCTTTATTTTTGCCAATTTTTAGTTTTCTCGTAAAGTAAGAATATTCTTCATATGAAAAACCTTCTTCATCATCTTCCTTTTCTTTAGACTTGCAAGTGCAGGTCTTTGCCTTTGAAGGTTGTTTGTCCTTATTTGTTTTCTTAGATGCAACGAACGTAGTTTCTAGATGCGAAGTGCCCTCTTCTTCATCAAGTCTCATTTCATATGCTATGAGAACTCCATGTAATTCCTCTTTGCTGAGTTTGGCCAGATTTGCACTATATTCTAAGACTGATACATGTGGGTTGAATCTTCTTGGTAATGTTCTAAGAATCTTTCGTATAATAGTCTTCTCGTCAACGAAATCTCCCAATCCTTCTAGAGTGTTGGTTATTTCATTAACGTGTTGGAGGTATGTAGCAATGTTGTCATCTTCTTTCATTCTGAGTTTCTCAAATTTTTCTCTGTAGATTTGAAGCTTTGCTTCTTTGACATTTGATTCACCTGCATATATATTCTCAAGCTTGTCCCATACTTTTTTGGTGGTTTTACAGCCCAACACCTTATGATAAGCAAATTCAATCAGTCCACTGATAATAATATTCTTTGCTTTTTCATCATTTACCAAATTCTTCTTACTTTGTTCATCCACGGTTGATGTAAACCCATTTTGAACAGTGTCCCATAGCTTGTAACCTTGCGCCAAGAGATTTACCTCCAATTTTCCTTTCCAGAGTGCATAATTATTTTCATTGAATAGAGGTACACCATTCTTGGTATGCTCCATGATCTCCTTCCAGTTGTTAAACTGCTATTGAAGGAACGAAGCTCTAATACCAATTGTTGGAAATACTAAGAGCGGGTGGGATGTGAATCAGTATTCCTTTCAATTAGTATTATTGTTAATCTTTCGGAGCATTAGTTAATCTTCAATTATTATCAATGTTTTTACAGTGATAGCAGTAAACAAAGGGAACACAAATGCACATAATTTTTAAGGTGGAAACCCCCTCCGGGAAAAAGACCACCTAAACTATCATCTAATAATTCTTTAATCTTCAACTCCAATTGAAAAGAAAGCTCCAACTTCATAGAATCTAGAAAATCATTCTTCTCTAGCTCCCACTCGATTGACACTCCAACGCCAGAGATTCTTTAGTAGTCAACTAAATGGATGCACCAACACCCAATGAGCTACAACTCACCCTACCACCCTGATTTTTTCACAAGCTTGATCCTATTGGTGACTTCATGCACCATCCTAGCACCACCCTACCACCCTATAGAAGAATAAGAGAAGAATGAACTCCCGTACTAGGGAAAATGGTCTACTTTACAATGATATAGAATGATGTAGAAGAACAAGACACACTAGAAAATAATCCCAACTATGACACAACCACCTAATGATGATCCTAGACCTCCCGACACTACCTCTTCAACTCTTGGTAGATAGAAACTTGTACGACTTTTATAATGATGCTTTTACAATGACTCTGTACAATGATACTTTTACAATGACTGTATGCAGTGCTTCCCACTTGAATACTTCATGTGGCAAACTTCTTGTTGTTGTTCTACACCTTGATTGTTGCTCTTAAAATGCTACCCTTTCTCACTCTTCAAAACATTATATTATGGATTGAGACTTATCTTGATGAATGTATAATACCCGTAAAAAGTAATCAAGGAAATACCCATGACATGATAATAGCAAAACTTACCTCATCCTGTAGAGCATATGTTAGTGCTAAACAAAAACAAAAAATTATAATACAAAGAACATAATGCAATTAAGAGATGAACATGCATATACAAAAGATGCTTACCTAGATCATACCTCTACTACATCATTTTTCTTCACCTTGCTCTTTGCTGCCTAGAAAGTCTGGTACTTTGCACCCCTTGACAGCACTTGATCTAGGGGCACGATATTGAATTGGATGTATCCCTATGATTTAAAATCCCCAATATGTGATCTTCAATCCTGTAGCATCCCTCTGAGTCTTCTTTCCAATTCTATAGGTCTGACATGATTTGGATTCTTCAGGGCAATGTTATGCCCAATCTCTCACAATGACCTAATTATGGACTAGTTCAGTAGAGCGAACTTGTACAGCATGCCACGTGTCATTTTTTATTCCTTTGGCTCTGAAATTGATATACAAAAAATTACAGTCCATGTGCTATCATCCACATTTTACAGAATTCCAATCTGCTTCTCAGCGAGAGAGGTATGATAATTTTCCCAAGGTCACCTCTTTGAGATGAGATTCGGGAGCCTGCAAAAACCCTAACTTCCACAGATCATATCTCCGAAAATATAGCGAACCAAGATTTAAAATTTAGTCACGAAGTTCATCAAGATTTCAGCTCGAATGTGTTTTAATTGCAGAATCTAAGAATTTGGAAATATAAAGTTATAGTGAAAATTGCACGATCAATACTTTTGGAGGATATAGGAGATTTCTTTTTATAGAGTTGGGAGGGCTTCTATAAAGAATGTTGGAGGGACTTTAGGAGCTTAAAATATTATTAACCATTAACTATTCAATGACCAAAATCAATGATAAATTCCATGCCACAACCCGATGGGGTTTTAGCCCACTAATTGGGATTACTAACTTCAACCTTAAATAACTTACAAACCGTGAGGAATTACGAGGAGAGCTATATAACGATAGAAAGATATTTTTGAGTAGAGTATTTCTATAATGGTTATGAGACTAGAAACCATGAATGATGATGCCCAATGTGCCATGGAAGTTTAGGGTCATCCTTGGTGCTACATGGGTTGACATCAATGACAACCTGAGATGATCTTTAGATCAACATCTGCATCAAAACATAGTAAGGATATTCATCACGCATTTCATTTGAAAGGTATGAATTTCATGTTCCAGCACTCTTACTTATGATTCAATAGGAATGAACTCAAACAAAGATTTACTAGTTTGTTTGTTTGTTACTATATTCAGCCACTGAATCTAGGGATATTTCTCTTGTCCACAAGAGAAATTTGTCTGCATAAAAATCATGATGATAGGTGGACATCCATGTGGGAAACATTTCTCATCTACAGGTACCTTAAACTTCCTCATCGATTGAAAAATCCAATATTAGCTATGGAATGAGGAAGATTTTGTAATTGTAGAGATGTTTAAATTATAATTCACAAAGAAACAATAGATCATAAAAAAAATTATGATTAATGCCTTTTATATGCTTGAGTAAATCTGAGATGAAATTGATTAAGCTGAAACTACAACAAGATTTTCATTAAAAGATAAAGGAGAGGGAAAAAGGATAGTAAAAAAGAAAACAAAATTGAACTTCAATACCTACATAAGGACATGATCTACATTTGTACCTAGATGGAATCCAAAATAAAGAAAAATGAAGACTTGGAAGGGTAAAAAATTCAAGGACCATAGTTATTTAATGCAAGGTATGGTGGACACCATTCTATTGATATGGTGGGAAACATTCGACCAAACATTACCCTAAATGGATTCCATTTATGCTATCATGTTCCAACCATCTTCCAAATAATTTTACAATTAGAATGTAAAACATTTTTCATTGGATACATATGGCAAATAAGGGTATGTTTCCTCTACTCTATGTTTCAAAATAAAAAACATATATAAAAAAATATGACAACATCACCAATGTGTTACAATTTATAAATTATAAGTCTCTTCCTATTTATACATGACCTAAGAGACCTTTAAAATGTTTGGGGAACATGCCTTCTGACATAGCATGAATTACATCCTCATTAAATTTAGTTGGACAATAACTCATCCTCATTAAAAAAAAAAATGTGCATGAAAACTCCAAATTGGATTAATTTTATAAGGTAAAAGGTAGGGATTGTGTGCCTCAAATAAATGCACATCAGGACCAATAATTATTAATTAAATAGTATACAATTTGAATCAATCAAATTGGCCATGAAATGAATTCTATACGTGCATTTTAGTGAGGCAAGGCAATCTTGTCCTGCTTCATAAAAATGCATGCTCAACCTTCATTTCAAGGCCAAATTAAATGATTCAACTTGGAGAGAATTTTTTTACTCGTAAGTGACATTATTAAAATTAAATATTTTTAATCTCACATATACAATTATGTTGTTCAAGAATACTCCAAATTGCATGGATATAAAAGGGTAAAAGGCAGGGTTTGTGTGCCTCAAATAAATGCACACCAGGTCCTGCAATTAATTGGCAGTTATATAAACATCATTCTATCCTATGGGTCCAAAAAATTGTACCTCAGTATTTTGGTGTAATAGTTCCCTAATGGTCCTCAGTATTGTGGTGTAATAGTGCCATAATGGGCCTTTGTCTTGTCGTTTATCATCGCCCTAATGGGAATTGTGGTCTAACAATTCCCTAATGGGACTCAATCTTATGGTGTAACAAAGCCCTAATGGGCCTCGGTCTTGTGTTGTAATAATACCCTAATGGGCCTCAGTCTTGTGTTGTAATAATACCCTAATGGGCCTCAGTTCTTGGGTATGACAGTGGCCTCTTTGGGCATTCTTATTTATGATACGACAAAGATATGAAGGTGATTATGGCAAAGATATTAAGAAATGTTTTTGCAAGCACTAGTCCAATGATTTTGGTGATCAAACTCACCTTTCTCCATATTTTCGCCTCCTAAGTTTTGGTCCCCTAAAGGTAGGGTGGAAATCGACGGCTTGCAATGAAATTTTAGGGATGTGATTTTTCAATATTCCTAGGGTCTAGAAGTCAATCTTAGGGTCTAGGCTACCTATTCTCCAAGTTTGGTGGGCATCCACATGATTTTCATCCATAAAATATATTTCCCTAGGTGCTACTCTAAAAGGGAAAATCTATGTCTTTCTCTCTCAGGTTGTGGACTTCTTTAAGGGTTGTATGAGCCTAGTATTAATTGGAATAAATGTCAAGAAACCCCTTCTCATCCCTTAACCTATTGAGTACCTTAAAATCATTTATTCCCACGATTATTCATAAAGCCCTAGGTCTAGTGCAAGTTTTTCTTAGGTATCTTAAAGAGTGAGAAGAGCCTTTTGGAAGTGTTAAATCATCACATAAATATTATTTTAGAGGTCCTACCTTATCTCCTAGAGTCTTAATCTTAGGAATACTTATGATCATCATCATATCTAGAAACCTAATCCTTCGTCTCTCCATCTTAAATCTTTTCATGGAAAGCATGTTAGCTTTCTTGAAGCATTGAGCCATTGTTGTGTCTCTCCTTGAATGGGCTTGGTGGAATCACTTCATACCTAAATCATTGATCTATCAATTCCATCTGATTCTCTTCCTACTGGGACTCCTCCCATTGATGATATCCATAAAGAGGAGGGGACCTTTACTAAAGTGACAATGGGTCATTGTCCCATTGTTGTTACTTAGTCTAGTAGTTGTCCCTCAGGTTTCCCCTTCCTTAGGACCCTGCTATATTGTGTGGTAACATGAAACATTCCATCGATATGGTGGGAAACATTTCACCGATATATTACCCTCGTATGATTCCAATTATCCTATCATAATCCAACCATCTTCCAACCAAATTTACAATTAGAATGTACAACATTTTTCATTGGCTAAATATGGAAAACAAAGGTATGTTTCCTCTAATCTATGTTGCAAGAAATGAAATTTGACATATAAACACATAAATATCCAACTAACTCATTCAAATTCAACTATTGATACCTCATTCTCCATCCTGGTAACAAATTCGATCCACTTTTTGTTTTCTAACATGTCCTTTTCAAAGTGTGTGGGAGGATGACCATATTTCTCTTCCTGTCAAAACATGGCACATGGACTAGTTAAACTATTTAATATACAATCATTTAATTTTTTATAGGAAATAAAATATATATATATCATTTCACATATTAAATACACCTACAAAAGTACAAATCAAGGCCTGTAGATCTTTCTGACCACTGTGACTCATGGCACTTCGTTTTGAAAACCTAGCCTTGGTGACCTTGTCCTGAAACATATACTAATTAAATTTAGCTACGCACAAATAAATTTAAAAATTGTTTAATAAATTTGATAAAATATTGTGAGAAAATTCAAATACCTGGGTACTCTTCTCACCAAACTTCCTATGTTCATCCAACTTCTCATACGTTTTTACAAGTTCTTTCCATACATTTATTCTTACATCAACTAGTATTCTTTTGAGACTTTTCTTGGGTGGGATTTTCTTGAGGCTTTTTTATTTGATTGCACCTAAATATCTTGCAGTTGTGAGATATTTATAGTTTAACCTTTTTACAGACCATCCTGCACCAAATTCAATGTCCATGTCATGAATTATTCTTTTTTGTAGGTGCAACGGTATCTTTGAGAATGGAAAATGTAGATGGTATTTGAACCGGTTAAGGCATGATCCCTTCAACCTATTCACAAAAAGTTTCCCATTATCTTATCTACAGATTTTTCCTGAAACCACATCGTATTCTCTCCTTGTATCATTGCTACCAATGCAAGAATCATAATGTGGTGTGGTGGAAGAAGAGATTTGTGCCCTAGGAGTGGATTGGGCAACGGGAGTCTATGTTTCTTGTTCCAAATTATTAGTGGATATGAATAATGAATTCCTCCTTTATCTTCTGCTCGATCGAGGTGTGGTTGGGGAATCAAGTGATTCCCTTTGAAACGTTGATATGCTTGCAATATTTTTGTGGGTTAGTTGATCGTTTTTTTATGTATCTTGCAAGAATTTTCAAGTCCACACCATCAAGTTTGTTAAATTCCTCCATCCACAATATCGAAGCCAAGGCCTCTTTCTCCTAGTCAGTCCCATGTCCCTAAATATATAAAATATATATTTTAAAAAGAATGGAATAAAAATAAACTAAAATAAAAGGAATTTAAACAATTACATATCTACAATTTCACAATGACTTACCCCATTTTGTCCATTGTCTACTCCCTTCCCTCTGCTCAACTTTTTGATGATGGACCAACAAATCTTGTCGATGGAGGTGAGCCAAGGCAAATAAGGTTCAAGGAAGGAGATCACACTGCACAAAGGGCAACAATTCAAGCCAAGGTAAGCAATTTGCCCCTCACATACACACAATATAACTAAATTTTTATCAAACCTTTATGATAATCAAACCATTTGTAACACACCACCCCACATTTATTGAATTTTAAACACTTACCAAGGTAAACATGAGCTGAGAGTATCCAAGATCTAGGTATGGAAGTGGGGTCCACTTCTCAACTTTGCTGCAACACTCAGAGACACATGATCACCCAGATGTCAAACAATTTACACTACTGACCTTTTCCCTAAGTTGGAACCACCTTCTGACCTAGCTTACATCCCAACCACACACATGCAAGCCTATCAGAGTGGAAAAAGTCCTCTAGCCATGCGCACAACCCATTCTCAGTGCAGTTGTTGTTGAATTTTCCAAGTTAAGATAGTGTGGTTAGGGACTTTGTCCTAGAATTTTAGGGATAGCCTACAGGCCAACTACCAATTACTACAAATAAATTTATCAACAGTTTGTATAATGCTTCAGGATTTGATTCTAGTTATTATTATTTCCCAATATTACATAACACATAACAATCATTTATACAAACACCTTGTAAACATAGTACTTGTGGATCATGAATGCATATCTATTCATTTTTTCATTAGTCTTATGTGGGATTTATGATTGGAGACATAAATTTCTCCCCTAGGTTTTGTGCCTAATGTAGAACAATAGAATGACAAAGGACCAAATGTTTTCCTTAAATTAAGTAGATGAGGGGAAGAAACCTACTTGGAATTTTCCGTATGTTTCACTCCTTCTTTGGCTTGAATTCTCCAATCCTAGCTCCAGCTGCCAAAATTAGAACTTGCAAAACCAGACAACACAAGCGAAGAAAATATGAGATCTACTTAGCACCATCTATCTACTTCATTCAACAGATCAACATGGTATTGAAATACATGAAATGATGACATCACATATAGGAAAATAAAGAACTCTTTGTATTGATATAAATGGAGTGAGTTAAAACCATAAATAGGTGTCAATCTTGTAGAAGAGCTCCTCCAAGTTTTTTAATTGGCATTCCTTTGTCACAAAGTGTACATCCAATCACCCTAAATGTATGAAAGGATAACTCTCACAATAGCAACATAAGGGTAAAATCACTCTCCAAAATACAACCTCTTTCATATGGAAGGTTGTAAATATATAGAGGACTGAACTAAGTTGGGAGTTCTTATCCTTTTACCAATATTGGGATTGAGATCCACTCTTGATGGGAGGATGAGATCTAAGGATAAGGGATGGAAAATCCAAGGTAGGATAGGATAGAATTCAAAAATTTTATCTGAGGTAAATGGTTACAACTTATCCTGGAAGCTTCTGGAAATGGAGGCTTCAAGATTCTCTCTCTTTTTCTCGACTTTCTAGAACTAACGAAGGTGAAAGGAGAGCAACCTATAGGTGATCAACACAGGCCACAATGGAGAAACCTATAGGTGAATGCTGCCTAACAAGTGGCCAAGGTGTGTTGGCCCTAAAACTCGCTCGAATGATGCAGTTTAGGGTAGAAACTATGGCGAATGAGAGAGTCATGGATAGGGATTTGAGAAATGATGATGTAAAGGGGGATTGGATATGAATGGTTCCATTAGGAGGTTGATAAATTATATGAGAAAAAATAGCCTATAACAGAGTGCCCCCTAAAGCAAAAAGGCAGAGATGATGACTGATGACTGAAGTTCTTTACCTTGTGACAAGTCAGGATCAAGAACAACCCACGATCTTCATATTATATTACGATACATTTACATCATGAAATTCTTTTGCTGAGGGACGCATACCCATACACAACATATAAACTAACATAACATGTACAATAATCAAAATACAAGTCCACTGATGACTGATGGTGGACCCATGACTTGATGACTGTGAGTATGATCATAGCCATCATAAATAGTGATCTCTACATAATCCTGAAATCGTAAACCAGATGGCGGAAGCTAGATCTTGTGTCTTATATATCGTTCACATGAATAACCAATGTACTAGTGTAACCATGTGAATCAATAACCTGAAGTCAAACATGGTAGAAATCATCTAACTACCAGCCAATGATGTAATTAGTTAACAACAGCGAGAGAAACCATCGATGATGTTGATGGCTCTGAAGGTACTCAAGTACAATTTGTATGGTGTGAATAAATTATTTGATGTCAAACACCACACAAAATATTTCGGTCAAAGGCCTATGATGTAAACCTATTGTCGAGAGCAAGGAGACTTTTCATTGATGTATGCAAGGAGCAAGGTACCAATGGGTGTTTCTAAGTCAACTTCATCGATAGTGTGTTGATGTTGATAGGAAGTGACCCATCGCAGGAGGGCCTTGATGTATCCCCCATCAATAACACGAAATGAGTATGATGATTGAGACATGATAATCCAAATTATGTTGATATGGAACTGGATTAGGAATGAAAAACATGGAATTAAGGCTTAAGAGTACTGTAACAAATATCAATTGAATTACTTCTCTTGAACACACCAGCGACACTGAATGGAGTTGGTAGCATTGACCCAAAACCGAAATGGAGATTCTATGAAGGTATGATGAACCGAAAGACAAGAATATTACCCAACCCAACAACCATGGAGATGAAGTGGAAGAGTATTTTGTTCAAGAGAAAATCACTACCATTAACAAATGGAATACCATTTTTTCCCATTTTCCCCAACCATATTGGTCAGTACCTCTTTATTTTTTAACAACATTGAGGAGGATAACATATGCTTGATCTATAATTCCATCCTTCTTATGAATCCCCCCAACTATATTTAACGAACATTGAGAAGGAGTACTTTGACCTTGACATGTTCGACAAGTCCATCATTGTTTGATGTTTTAACGAGTCCAACGAAGGTAAAACTCGACTTATTTTTCATATTTAGAGAGTTTGTAAAAGAGGTGAAAAAGAAAACTCCAGATGTCCCTTTTCGTAGGTAGTCCCTTAGGTACAAAAAGGTAGAAACAAATAACAAAGAGAACCTCTTAGCCATTTTCGACTAAAGTATTCCTTTTTCATAGTTAGTCTATCTCAGTCTGGAAAAGGGTTAAACTTATACAGAGTAGATGTATTTTCATTTACTTTTACGACTTTGTAAAGACAAGTGTTCAACAATATTTTCATGTTTTGGGAGTTTGAAAAAAGTTGAAAGAGGATGCAAGGGGTTCCTTTTTCATAGGTTTAAAGAGCATGAAAAAGAGATAAAAGTTTACTATTCAATGAAAATCACCTGTGTAAAGCACAAAAAATATGTTAACAGTTGTTGACCTTCTCATAACAACATAGAAAGGATTAAACATACTTGTTCTATAGTAGAAATGAATCATCACTAGGTTAAAACATTAGATGTGAAGAAAATAATGAACAATATGGCCATATATACTCAAAATCACTATTAATTTTTACCAATTCACATTTACCTCTAATAGTGAGAGTTCTGAGTACTTTTTCCCTCGATCTTTTGAAGCTAATTACAGCCAATCTAGTGGATGATTTTGAGTACTATCGCTTCCAGGTAGGAGCTAAAACATTTATTTTTCTTTTAGTGGTTCCATTTTGTGATTTGAAGAAAAATTTCTAAGCTTTTAAGGGCCCTATGGTTCCAAAATTTCACCTTAGGACCAACGCAGGCTCGAAAGGTCGAAAAGTGCATTACACCTAGGTAGTCATGTATTGTAGACGAAGGTGCAATGCTCTAGTTTTCTCTTCTATGGTGCGTTGGGTGAAAATCTAAATCTTGTTTATCAGTTTTCCCTCAAACATTGACACTTTTTTTGCATTAAAAGGATCCTAATGAATCTCTTGTTGATGTTTCAGGGGTTCATCAGCACAAAATGGCATTCATATGGAGAGAAAGAGAACATGAGGAATGAGATTTAAATGAAGAAAATGATCCTGCTACCATCCAGGCATTAAAGAACTATGGATTGCTAAAATTATTATGTCTTCCTGCTATGAGGCAACAAATGGAGTTGTTGAAATGCTTTGTTCTTTCATGGGATGTTCAGGCACAAGCGTTCAGGTTGGAGAACATCTACTCAAGATAAAGGTAGAGGATATCTACATTCTGATAGGAATTTCTATGAGGGGTGCCCCCATATCTCTCCTAGGTGGGAGAAGTTGTGGGGAGACAATGAACTATTATATCGCCACCTATTATAGACCTTGAGCCCAAGCAACAAAGGATGGGAAGGTCAGTATAGAATATGTGACCCAGTTAACTTTGAGAATATCCTATTCATTATCTCAACATTGGAAAGTATCTCCAAATTGCATGTGGCAAGCATATCATATATGAAATATGGATTGGATTTTATGGAGCCAACACTCTTCACTTGGAGCGAGGGAGTTCTAGTCAATATGAAGGAACAATTGACTAAGCAAAAAAAAGGAAAGCTAAATAACTTTCGATGCAGTGAAATCTTAGTTTCCTTTGGATTAGAGTGGGTTCCATTAGTTTAGCCTCAACATATCATACTCGAGCCTATAAATCTGAGCATACCATGGATGAGGAGGTGGATAGATCACATGTCTCGACATGCAGGATTTCCGATGATAATATTCTCACTAGCCTTCTTCAGAAGTTTTCACAGATAGATTATCATGATTAATGACCATCCTTACATGGGCATGGATTTTTGTGATGACCCTAAGCTCATGCTTCCTTAGGGTGAGGAATGGGGTGCTACATGCAATAAATTTTTGACCTTGAAAGTTTCGAATGTTTTACATTTTTTGTGTTTTTTTATGTTTCTGAGACTAAACTATTGATGTTTCATGCAGATGTGGGACCAGTTCAACTTATTGGTGCCTCATATCTCTGTCATGTAGAGGAATGACAAAAGGAGGAGACAGTAGAACCAACATGGGTCACTGCGGTGGGACAGGATATGTTATGGGATCCAGAGGTAGTAAAGGTCCTACCAGAGGTGAAGCGCCACGGAAGGGTTGACACATGGAATTGATGATATCGCAGTCAACCAACTTCCACTATGACTTCAACGATACACTAGAGGAGTGCCTAGTCATATCGATCGTCTACTGTGCAAGATGGCTCATGCAGTGCCATTCTATCATGAGCACCTTTGATTATGTCTACTTAGATCTTGCATGTGGTTTTTTCTATGTGTGATGTACGCCATATGTGTCTTGGGCACAAATATTTGTAAAACCAAACTTCTATATATATATATATATATATATATATTATATATATATATATATATATATATATATATATATATATATATATATATTATTTTCAGTTTTTTTGGGTTTCTATAGTATTTTCAATATGATGTGATGTGAATTGACAATTAATTGCAGTTGTTGCAAATATATATCTAAAACATGACTAGCTAGGGAATCTATCAATGTGTTTAGATTTCTAGAAATGTGTTCATATTGTATGAAATTGAAATGTATTTCTAGAAGGTGAACACTTAAAACCATGTGTAAGATGGTGGGACTTCTAATTTAATAGATACTGAAATATTGTACCACTACAAGTTGTGAGTCATGTCTGACAACTAAACAATGGATAACATGTGCAATAGCATCAAACATTAGCTTGACCATTGCGCCATGCTCAACGATGTTGCTGGTGGAGTGACCAATACAAATCCCTTGCAAACTCACTAACTCGCCATTTGGAGAAAATATAGCCCATGCTGCGGAATATAGGTTAAGAGTACTACGACTGGAACCATCAACATAATCGATGAAAGTTTCAAGAGATACCAACATATGCAAACCAAATGTAAAAGGGAATCAACATAAAACGTGTAAAACTCTGAAAAGACACACTGGAAACACACTCAACACACCTATAGACAATATGTACACAGTGAAAACTACACTTGAGATGAAGCATAGTATTTTGTGAGGTAAAGCCCATTTCTAGGTTGCACTAGGGGAATCCCATCAAAATCTACTAACTCGTAGGCCCATTTTCCAAGGACTTGCTTGATAATGTGTGGAACTAACCACATGGGTTGAAACTTCCCTAAAGCTATCTTATCAGAATCCTAGTCATATAATAGGACATGGTCTCCTTTCAAAAATACAAGAGGCTTGACACTCTTGTCATATTGTGCCTTAATGCATATTTTATGAGCTTCATTAGCTATAGCACCATCACGCCGAGTTTCATCTAAACGAGTTAGATGTACAAGACTCCCTTCCTCTACCAAAGTGGCAGGAAGAAGTTCAATATCTAGTTTCAATGATCGAATTTCTCATTGAATTGTGAGGATAGCTTCCAGGCCATGCACCAACTGAAAGGGTGTGAATATGTTAGTCATCTTGACTCAAGTTCAGTATGCCCACAAAATAGCATAAATGAGCAGATACCATTCTAATTTGTGGACCCCTACCATGCATTAAAGCATCATCTCAAGAAATTTGTTGATGGCCTCAACCTATCCATTAGCCTAAGGATAGTAGAGAGTGGAACTTTCATGGGAAAGTACCAACTTAGCAGCTAGTTCGGTCATCATATGATTCCAGAAATGTTTTCCGTGATCTCTAACTATTTCTTGTGTAACACCAAACCATACAATGACTGTTGGGTGTGGAGCCTAATTATCTTCTTTATTTAGAGGTATTACCACATTGGACCCCAGTTCGTAATGTCGTGGCAACACTGCCCGTAAAATCTATGCCACCAGGGGGTCTAGGGGGGGTGACAACGATTATTTGGAGCCCTCCCTTGGCAGGGGATAGGGGGTAGCACCCCCGAAGCTAAAAATCTATGTAAAATTTCCTTGTAAAATGTTGTAATTTCGTAGTCAATCTTGGTCGTTCATTATGCAGAGATCTGACGATAGAAGTTGTTATCACCAAAATCAGACCTTGATAGGCTGTTGATCAGGAAGACCTTGTGTAATTCTTTACCAAACATCTTTAACCTAGTGAGAGAAAATGTTATCACAAAACCTTGACCTGATAGGTTGCTGATTAGGAAGGCCTTGTGTAACTCTTTCAAACCAACTTTTTGTTGAGGCTTAGCCTCCTCAACCTGAGAGGGCTCTCTCAAAGGATTAATGATATTGATAATGGATTAGATGGCTAACTCTATGAAACAAGTGAAGAAATATGAATGGTTGAACATGATCAGTAAACATCCATTGGGCTTATGGAATCAAGAAATGCTTCAGTATGACAATAACATTAACTTTGCATATAACTCAAGGCATCTGGAGTTCAACATATCAGTAACACATCAGAAATATGTAGGAAGACACAGTCTAAAAATACATGAAGGAAGTTAGAGCATAGCCAATGAGTTCTAAGTAATAATGCATTCATACTACTGAAAGAAATAAAATGAAGACAACCATGGGACAAATTAGGCATTGAACTCCTTTTGAATCCTGAGGAACAAAGCCAAATCATGGCATTACATTAAAACACAGTCTTCTACAAAAGCACAATATGAGTGTTCTTTGAAAACATTCCAACCCTTTGTACATTAGATATTCTTCTATATATAGAGCTCTTTACATAACTTATATTCCTCATCTAGGATGAAGAAAATTCGAATTCCACCTGACCTGACACCTATTGACACTTAAAACTAACTATTAAATGCAAATGACAGCTAACTAACAGTCCTAGAGACCTAAAACAATTAGGAGTGCAACTCCTCATTATGATCAAAACAACCTTATCTAGGAATTAAACACTCCTTTTGACACCTATAACTCCATGAATTCGAATTTGATAGTGCTCATAACCCTCCAGCTGGCCCTTGATGACTCATCCTTTTAATGTTTCTAGAAACTAGGAGACTGTTCCTTGCTCTATTTTGGCTGAAAAATAGGTCTTGGGACAAAGCTCATATCTTCTCATAAAAAATGTATTTGGAAAAACTGAAGGAGGATTTTGTGAACCAATACGTTTTGAACAAAACTCTCTCTTGGATTTTTGAAACATCTTTCCTACCGCCCAGAATGAGTCTTTGAAAAACAGGTGTAAAAATATGCTTGTGAAAAATTGCACCTACAGCAGTTTCGTAGCGCAATTTTAACCATGAATTTCTCCCACCTCATAATTAATTTGAAGAAACGGAAAAAGGTTTTTGAAATTCGGTATCTTAGGAAGAAAAGCCTCTTTCATTTTTCAAAATTGAGTTCTCAGCTGCTTAGGGATCTCCTTGGAAGTTGACTGCTAGAAACAAGGAGACAGAGTTCCTCCTTTTTAGAGTTTCATCCTTATGCTTGTCTTTGAATCCTTCTGCGGACCATGTTGTCTCTTTTAATCACATACATGCATTAAATTAACCATAGACCCTACTCAAATACTTGTGCTAAGATGAATACTCCTTTAATGCTGCTGATGTCTCATGAACAATACTAGCTATGAAATAATGACCATTTTCATAACATAGAGTTTGGAGTTCATGGATGTCCTCCCCTCACTTGATTTGCCCTTTCTTGATGTTCAAAACCTGTTAGTAATCCTTTTCAGCAGCCCATCTTCAAGAAGGGTTCCTTTTTCTTCTCAAAATTGGCCCACAAAATCATGATGTGCAGCTACAGTAGTTTCGTAGCGCACATAGTGTATTTTTGTGAGTTTGCACTACGAAAACTCCTAGTTGATTTCGTAGTGCATGTAATTTTTGAAACAGCCTTAACAAATGACACTTTGAACAAATGTGGGACCAATGGTGGGTAAAAAAAATTTGTTGACCATATTTAACAAAGGGAACAAGACTCTATCCTTAAAAGAAACAATGAGAATGACCAAGACCAATTCTTCCTTACCTTACCCTTTTTCTTTGAAATCTTTTTAGTGATAACAGAAGTTATGTTTAATTTAGGGTTTTTTGCCCTGGAAGGCAACCCCTCACTATATATGAGGGAATTGTATTGCGTATATGTATATATGCATTCAAAGTGAGGAAAGAGAGAGGATATTAAGAGCGAAGAGGGAATTAGAGCAAATTTTTTGTAGGTTGTATCTCTTCATTTTGTTGGATAATATAAAAGGAAGGACTAGTCGTTTCTCCATGGACGTAGCCAAAACTGGGTGAACCACATATATCTGTGTCTCTTTTGTTTTATATTTTTTCTATGTTTATATTTCTATAGTATATTTTATGTGTTCCATTTCTCTATACTATATAATATTCTAACAACTGGTATCTGAGTCGAAGGTCTATTTCATCGATAAACTTGTAGGAGAGAAGGGTTCCTAGTTCTAGTGGGAGCAATGGCAAAAGATGGTAGGTTTAGGGTCGAGAAATTTAATGGCCAAAACTACCAGCCGTGGAATATGCAAATGGAAGATTATTTGTACCAAAAACACGTGTACCTACCATTGAGCAGAAAGATAAAGAAACCAATAGGTATGATAGATACAGAATGGGATATTCTCGATAGAAAGGCACTTAGAACAATATGGCTATGTTTAGCGGTGTCGGTAGCCTTTAACATTTCAAAGGAAACGACAATAGAGGGTTTAATGTTGGCATTGGGCAAACTATATCAAAAAACCTTAGCCTCAAATAGGGTATTTCTTATGAAGCGTTTATTTAATATGAAGATGTTAGAAGTTGGATCTCTTGCTGATCATTTTAATGAATTTAATACAGTTACCAGTCAATTAAGTTTTGTAGGGGTAGCTTTTGATGATTAAGTTAGGGCTTTGTTATTTCTATGCTCATTGCCAGAAAGTCAGAATGGTTTAGTTATGGCCATTAGTAACTCTAGCTATGGATCTATTACTTTAAAGTTTGATGATGTTGTCGGTGCAATCCTTAGCGAGGAAATGCGATGGAAAAGCTCTGGTGAGACATCAGGTAATTCTTTAACTGCAGACACTAGGGGAAGAAAAATGGAAAGAGGAAAGAGCCCAGGATATCGCAATAAGTCAAGGAAAGGAATATCCAAGTCCAGATTGGAGATAATGTGTTGGAAATGCAAGAATAAAGGAAACCTAAAGAAATATTGCAAGTCTCGGGAGGGAAAAGGAGGAGACGTGCAACAAGAAAACAATCATGAAGCGAATGTGATAGGTGATTTCTTGCAAGATGCTTTGATTGTTTCATTAGAAAATATTATTTATGCATGGGTGGTAGATTCAGGGGCCTCATTCCATGCCACACCTGATAGGAAGCATTTTCATGATTATGTCCAAGGAGATTTTAGACAGGTTTGATTGGGTGATGATAAACCCTGTAAAAGAATTGGAATGGTTATAGTTTTCATAAAATAACAGAATGGAAATCAATGACTGTTGAAGGAGGTAATGCATGTTCAAGATCTAAAGAAAAATCTAATTTCAACGGGGCAGTTGGGAGGTGAAGGTTGTGTAACTACATTTGCAGATAAAACCTAGAAAGTCACTAAAGTAATAGCAAAAGGAGAAAAGGTTGGTACATTATATTTATGCAATGGTATTTCTAATTTTGTTAATGCTTCATTCTCTACATGAGAAGATACAACATTGTGGCATCATAGGCTTGGGCACATAACTGAGAAGGGGATTTAGGTTCTTCTCTCAAGAAATTTGTTGCCAGGTTTGAAGCATGTTGATTTAAAATTATGTGAGAATTGTGTTATGGAAAACAGAAGAGAGTCAGATTTCTCAGAGTTGAGAAAGTAAAGAAGAGCGAAAAATTAGATCTTGTGCATACAGATGTATGGGGATCTACTCAGGTATCATCTCTCGGTGCCTCTCGTTATTATGTTACTTTTATTGATGATGCAACCAGAAAAACATGGATTTATTGTATTCAAAATAAATCTTATGTATTTGATACTTTCAAGAAATGGAAAGCTTTGGTTGAAAATGAGATAGGAAAAAGGTTGAAGTGTCTGAGATCAGACAATGGAGGTGAATATTGCAGCAAAGAGTTTGATAGGTACTGTTTAGAGAATGTAATTCGCAAAGAGAAGACATTTCTAGGAACACCGCAAGAAAATGGTGTGTCAGAAAGGATGAACATGACAATCATGGAGCGTGCAAGGTGCATGCGATTGCATGCAGGATTTCCTTTACAATTTTGGACAAATGTTATAGATATTGTTGTTTATCTAATAAACAGAGGGTCTTCAAGTTCCTTGGATGGTGGTATTCCAGAGGAGGCATGGACATGTAAAAATGTAAAATACTCATTTTTAAAGACTTTTGGTTGTGAAGCCTTTGTCCACATTAATAAAGAAAATAGAAGAAAGCTTGAGGCAAAATCAAAGAAATGTACCTTTATTGGATATGCTGTTAATGATTTTGGTTATCGATTTTATGGTTATGAAAAACAAAAAATCATTAAGAGCAGAGATGCCATATTCAATGAAAAGGTTTTCTATAAGGATCAGATGCAGGAAAAGAAACAGGAAAAAAAAAGAGAATACACAGTGCTTGATGAGATCACAGAAAAAGTGAAGGTGCCTGGAAATCATAATGATCAACAATGAGAATAACAACAACAACAAGCACCTCAAATAGATGAAAGTGGTGTTAGAAGATCTACTAGGATAACTAGACCCCCTGAATGATACTCTCCTTCATTATATTATGTATTTTTAACTAATTTTGGTGAACCAGAATGTTATGAAGAAGCAGTGCAAGTAGAAACCAAGAAGAAGTGGGAGCAAGCCATGAAAGAAGATATGTACTCCTTAGCACGTAAGCAGGATTGGGACTTAGTCAGGTTTACTATAGGTAAAACAACATTGTAGAATAAATGGGTTTACAGGGTCAAGGAAGAAGATGGAGGTAGAAAAAGGTATAAAGATAGACTTTTGATGAAGGGGTTTGCACAGAAAAAGGGTATAGACTTTGATGAGATATTTTCTCTTATTGCTAAAATGACTTCAATCAAAACTATTTTAATTCTAGTAGCAGTTGAATATTTGCATCTTGAGAAGTTAGATGTAAAGACATCCTTTATCCATGGGGATTTGGAGGAAGATATATATATATATGCAATAGCCAAAAGGATATGAGGTAAAAGGGAAGGAGAAACTAGTGTGTAGGTTAAAGAAGAGCTTGCATGGCTTAAAACAGGCTCCAAGGAAGTGGTATCTAAAATTTGACAGTTTTATGTCTGAACAAGGTTATACTAGATGTCACTCTTATCATTGTGTTTATCTCAAAAGGAAAAATGATGGAAGCTATATTATATTGTTATTATATGTAGATGCCATGCTTGTTGCAGGTTATAACATGAAGGAAAGAAATGTGCTCAAAAGAAAATTGGTGAACTCATTTACAATGAAGGATTTGGGTGCTGCAAAACAAATCCTTGGTATGAGAATAACTAGAGATAGGAAGAATTGAAAATTAACATTGTCTCAGAGTGAGTACATAGAAAAGGTGTTGAAAAGGTTTAATATGCAGAATGCAAAACTAGTTAGTATACCTTTGGCTAGCCATTTAAAACTAAGGAGGTGTGTCCCAAGACTCAAGAAGAAATGGCTTATATGTG
>APFE031044222.1:0-12008 GCA_000404065.3 Pinus taeda | reverse complement strand
GTCGCTCTTGAACATGACACTTTCCTTCCGCATCCATGCCGGGTTGGGTTGTTCCGTTCACTGGTCTTCACCATTGGTCCATCACGCCATCCATATTTGGGGTTAACGCTACCAATCCATCGTTAGTGTCGCCGATATGTTCAAGAGAATTCATTTAGACAATTCACCTGTGTCTCACCCACTGCAATACATTCATGCTTCATTCCTTCATGACCACCACCTTGAACCTTGTATCATCAGTTTTTTTTCACCTCCAAAATCATTTGCTTCGTTCCATGTCATTGATGTGGGATTCATTAAGGTGCTCCTACGATGGGTTGCTTCTTGTCGACATTAGCTCATTATCCAAGAAGTTGACTTAGGAACAACCCTTTCAGTACTTTGAAGCTTGCATGCCTCAATGGCAAGTTTCTCACTTTCGGCGACAGGTTTACATCAATGACCTTCGACCGAGAGATTTTGCATGGTGTTCGATGCCAATTCTCTTTTGACACCACGTAAAATGTACTGTAGTACCTTGAGGGTCATTGTCATTATTGGTGATTCCTCTCACACCTATTAACAACTTACATCATTGGATGGTAATCAGGAGATGTCTTTCCATGTTCGAATCCAAAACATTTTTCACATGGATTGACTTGTACTCTGAGTGAAGATTGAACAAGTTTGAAGACCCCGGATCTAGTTTCGTCCATCCGGGCTGCGATATATTTAGGAATATAATCCAATGTACAACATTGCTGAACAGATAATCCTCCAAATGAAAGGATGATGTGTCCATATCATCAGTCTGTCACACAGACGATTGTCTGTCTTATGTATATGGAAATGAGTTTATAAAGCTGAGCATGGGAATGCCCGCCTCAGCTAGATCATGAAAAAATGTTGTCAAAATAATGTATTGTATGATCTTATTTACAGGTGCTCCCAGCTCGGAAAAACTTCAGATCCTCATAGTAAAGCATTTCACCCGACATCAGAAAGATTAACGACCTCATGCTTTAGGGGGAAACTCTTATAGACATTTTTGGGCACTTCGACCCCAATCATAAATGTCCATAAACTGAGGGCTCCTAAGTCCCTAAAAGTGTTGCTTCACTGATTACATCATCTCCCAGAAGTTCTCCACTGAAAACTACTCATAAATGGTCAAAACGGGACCATACTGAAATCTCAATGCAGGGGGTGCGATGCATATCACCTTCCCAGTGTAGAAGGTGCAATGCATACTGATTTTCTCCTCTGTAGGGTGTGATGGTTGGGAATGGACAAACGGCAGGGACAAAAAGGTGAGCTGGAAGATCATGGAATCTTCCAGAAGCTTCCCCTCTGACACTTGCCACTCCATTTTCGACCAGGGATGAGTAAGAGATCATCATTCTCCAAGTGGAAGCAGAAACTATCAGAGAGAAGACACTAATCAAGATCCCAAAAGATGACTCACCTCTCTGTAATCATGTATATATGGATCCCTCATCACAGAGATCCGGAGGCTGGAATTTTGTATCTTATAATGAAATGCTCTTGGTATTCTAGTGTACATTCATAGTGTTGGGTGATCTAGCTTTGCTTCAGGTGAAGAAGGGCTTCTTAGCTAGAGTATGATGCTGGGTCAAATCACATGGTTGTAATCTTCTTGCCACTTTTCATCTGAATAAAGCTATTCTTGTTTCCTTCCATATTCTTGTGTACTTGTTTATATATGCATGTATATGGTTAATGCACTTCTTGATCCTGCATTATTTATGAATTTAGATCCTTGTTTCTTCCATAGTAGTATGTTGTTGTGATTCCATAGGTCCTTTTGAAGCTGGGCAGACAAAGAAGAAGCGGCAAAACTCTATCAAGAAGGAGAGGAAATCAAGTGCAAGACCCAGGTTGGCCCTCTTGGTTCTTCTCTCATCTATTTTCATAAAAGGAAGCAATAGTAGACTTTGATTGTTTGTTTCTAAGATAGCCACCCATCTTAGTGGGAATAGAAGCATCCGAGTGGACACTATTCCCGTATAACAAAATCCCATTTTAAAGCTATAATCTCACATGAGGTGGTGCATTCCTATGCATTAATGATGGTCGTGGAGTCTGTGGAATACCAAACGTTGGATTACATATGCGGTGATGTTGTTATGTTGAAACAATGAATGAAGCATTCGTCTCCGTGTATAACTCAATGTGGGATGCAACATTGTGAGAAACCTTAAATATTGCACATTCATTTCCAGGGCATTGAACAGTTCGTTGTCTTGTATAATATATACGCATGTTGGTTGTTGTCCTATTTAAATATATAGTGAAGTATGTGCGTTGGTTCATATATGAACTCTCATACCTCATTCATTATAAGGACATGACATGATTGCATCTAAAATATTGGGATTTTGCTACTGTTAATGAAAGTTTTGTTTGGCGTGTTATAAATAAATCAAGTTCTACCATTGGGTGCATTGCAAAGGAAGAAAACGTTGACATAGATGCAGATTGGGAAGAATTTGGAACTCACTGAGATATTAGTCTGTTGAATTCTTCCATAAATAAATGTGCGTTCAGAATTGCTTGTTCCATTATATCAGTCTCTTCAATTCCTCCATAAATAATTGTGCCTTTAGAATTGCTTGCTCCATTAGCATTATTTTTAAAAGTGTGAATCTATGCTCTCAAAATATAATTGCCATTGGAGGCCAAAGTTCCTCATACTTGGCTGCCAGAAACAATACTGTGCTACTCTTTTAGCCAGAAATAACTTTGATGAGCTAACGATATTGGGTGCCAGAACTCGGTATATTCTGAAATGTGGGTAAGTTTCCCTTATCTATTGATGCCTTTATTTCTATCAAAGTATTAACAGGTTGGAGTCCTCTCTTTTCTACAAGACCCATTGGTACGACATCTAGAGCATCTGCAAATGCTTGACCTACATACTGCACCACTCCAAGAATCTTGTCAACCAATTGAGTGTGTGGTGGATGACACTATGGCCATGAACGACACTTCATTTGGCTGTAGCATCTAAAGGTTCAAATTTGATATTCATACAGATCTATCGATTACCAATTTATAGATTTGAGGTTTTCGGAGGGGTGAGGCACTCTTTGTTTTATTTTAATGTCACTTAGAATAGAGGATATTGCAGTAACATTGAATTGTGAGTGATTGTTGCTACTAGTAGTTGTGATCGGTTTCTTTAAAGTGTAAGTTTGATAATGAGGAAAATGACCAGACTTGATAATGCATTAGAGTTGTTAGATACTCTGATACATTCCACTATTGATGAGATGATTAAGATCAACAAAACCTCTCTTTCCAATATTAAAAGGTGTTTGCAAAATGCACAAGAGAATATTGAGTTTTTACAAACTGAGACAAAGATATAGCAAGAGGAGTTACAACAAAAAAGACATCATTCTGAACCTGGTTTTTTCAGAACAATGAGACAACCACCCATCAACATCAAGTCAATACTATTGAAGTTCGTTCATATTTAGTACCCAATGAAGTAGTAGTTGTACATGCACATGGAGAGGTTCAGTTTGCACTTCCCAAGCCCATCATCAGACCTTGGGAAGAGCTTGTCCACAACAAGCATAGAATAGGTCTTGGATATGATAAGGAGGTTTCCTTTCATATTCCAGATTACTCAAAGCCTGTACAGTTTCAGAGTGTTGGATTCCTTCATGACAATTCACCTTCATCTATTCGAGATTCTACCCCTCTTCTATAGCAACAACAACAGATTGTGAAATTCCAACATTGTGACCGAGTTTGCCATACGAAAGATCATTGTTTTGATCTTCATCCATTTAAGAACTTTCATAACACTAGTCATTCCTCAAATATATGCTTCAAAAACAAACTTACTGCAAGAAAAAAGATTCATCTTGGATGGATCACTTCTTGGAAATGGGATTCAACACCAAGAAGATATTCTACTTGGACAATTGGATTTGTTCTTGAATATTGAAAAGTCTTGTACTTGAGATCTCTTCATATTATCACCTTGTATTTGATAGGGGGGGAAGTGATGGTCATGTACAAGCTTCAAATCCACATCAAGCGAGCTTAAGCCACAACCTTCCATACCAGATTCAAAGTTGTAGCTAGAAACAAAAATGCACCTGAGCATGCCTTCAGTCAGTGATACCTATTCAAAGAATTAGGGACACCTCGTCTAGCAAAAGACTTCATACTCTTTCCAGTTTTGGAAGAGCTCTAGGAATTGCATTAATCATTCCAGAGTTGTTGGTCATCCTTAAACCATCATAGGTTGAAACCTCCCTTTCATGGTTAAAGGTTTCCCTCTTTAAAATATCAGGAGCACTTCCTCTAGCAGAAGACCTAAGCTTCATTCCAAACTTCGAAGAGTTCTGGGAACTACACTAAGTGTTCTAGTGTTGTAGGTCATCCTAAAACCA
This sequence comes from Pinus taeda, assembly GCA_000404065.3. Taxonomy (NCBI): domain Eukaryota; kingdom Viridiplantae; phylum Streptophyta; class Pinopsida; order Pinales; family Pinaceae; genus Pinus; species Pinus taeda. The sequence goes on along the minus strand of APFE031044222.1, from coordinate 7,599 downwards.
CCCCCCTTATACCAACATTTTAGAGAGCACATTCAACCTAGTGCTGATATGCATTTTTGCACATTTTGTATTACAGCTCTCTTCGTGGACTCATAAATACCCCTTCAGATAAATGGGGGGAATATTGGACACCTAATCCTCTAAGGGTTGGTTTAGAATATGAATAACCATCAGAGTTCAAGAGACCTTGAGATGTGGAACCCAATGGTCACATAAACTTACTATAAATGTATATCATGTCAATAATAATGTATTCAATGTTTATCATCCACCTTTGTTGTTTACATTCCTGTGACTTTAACAAAATGACCAAGAAAATCAAATCCAAATTGGATGGGAGGAATCTTGTTATTAACTAGGATGTATTAGGTCCCCATTCCAAGTGGAATTGCTCAAAAATACCTTTTTTAACCCATGCAAAAAAATAGAAAAACATGACTAGTCGAAAATCTAGAAATTCAAGAACTAGCGAGCTAGTAAATCTAAAAAATGCCTAACCTAATCAAGTGTAAATGTAGTGGGGTAATTTTTTTTATGAACTAGAATGTTTTTTTGATTTAATTCAAGTGGAACCAACTCGATTTAAGCTTGTTAGAATGCTCTAAAGAATATCAAAAATTTATTGTTCTTTGCCACAAAGGAGTTCCAAAAATCTAGATTTGGGAATAAGAAAGCTAATCCAAGTAGCTCAATGATTACTATGACCTTCCAAATTTTTTCCAAGAATTAAATGATGCTTGTGATCCTACAAAAGAACTTACATCAACCATTTAAATTGATCCTACAACAATAAATCATTCAATAATAAATGCAGAAATAGAAATAAATAAAAACAAGAGACGCATGTGAATAAGCAGTGAAATGAAGGAAAGAAAATGATACAAAAGGGCTCTGAGGTTCCTGGGATTTCCAAGCCCAAGGAAACTCAAATACCTATGGAAGAGAACAAGATTTAGAATCTAAACATGACACCAATTTTCACTATTTTCATCAATATAGTTACATCCCTATAGGAAAATACAATGGAGATGCAAAAATACAAGATCTCTCCACAATAATATTAATGAAAATATACTCCTAGGGGAAATTTCAAATTGGTACTTATATGAAATGATTAGGAAAATTCCCCATGAATGGAGGAAGCTTTCCCCATCAAAATCCATTGATTAGTGGATCTGGTCCCCAATACTAAGAATCTGCATTAAATGGCAGGGAACACATTCCTAGATTTTCTTAACCATTGGAATTCCACAATCTATGCCATAATTCCATAATATCTTGTCAATTTATTATTTGATTTAGGTTGATATTCAGATACAATGGCACGGAAAAACTTAGAAATCAAAGTGATCAGAATGAACTCAAGCCAGGACCAGAGCTGATATCTCATCTTTCTAATTCCGATGGCGCAAATGGTACTTCAATCCGAGTCCATATGATGAAGTTGTTGCAAAAAGAAGGGTTCTTCAATGCTTAAGAAAATGAGGAATTTCCTTTGAAAAAAGGAATCTTAAGCCTTAAGGCCAAATCGTAATTGGGGGTCACATGAGGGTGGACATAAGGTTTGGGCCGTGGAACCCCCGATCGCCGATCTACGATCAGATTGGATCGGCAGATCGGAGGCAATCACAATCGACGGTCATATATATCTATATATATATATATATATTGGCAAGCGGATAGTGCGATCGGTGATTAGCCAGATCAGCGGAACCCTTATCACCCCGGGCGACACATGTGGGGGATACCAACGTGATTAGCCGATGCTGATATAGATGATCGTGGATCAATGATTGGTCATTCCCGAGGACCAGGATAGGGACACAACGATATGCCGATTCACGACCTTAGCACAGACCTAATACAGATTATATGCCAAATTTAATAATATTTTAAATCTGGGTGAATGGTTTTTGGCGAATTTCTTAGTGTATTCGAGATTTTTGAAGTGTTATCGTTTTAAACAAGAGAATGCCATTTTCAGGAATGGTTCCTCCCACCGATCCTTCCATTCTACCAACCTCCATAGTTAATCAGGCAAGCCTTGTTTTAAATGGGATCTTGTCCGAGAATCCTTTATAAAAGAGGATCAATGGAAGAGCATGGGAGGAGGCATTTTTGATGGTTGCATCACGCTGTTTCGCAGAGGCCGAGAGCATCTATTGATCTGTTTTGAACAACTTACATGATTCCATCCCCTTCTACTGCTGCGGGAAGCTTTGGTGCTGCGTACCACTCCATCTCAGGCATTAATTTCGTAGCCTTCAGCTAGATTGGAGGTATAAGCCTCTTTATGGACAGATTGGTAGATGTATTTCTATTTATTCATGCCATTTAATAAGAAAGGCCTCCCCACTGTTGAGTTGGGCTTGGAGATGTAGCCCAAATTGGATGAACTCTGTTATCAAGACTTGGTGTTCTCTTTTGTGGCTTTTATGTGTTTTCTTCTTCTTTTCATATGTGCACATTTATGTGTTAAGCTGCAATTTTATATGCAATTCTTTTCTATACATCTCTAAGTGAAAACATCTTGGATCAAGTGGTATCAGAGCAGGGATTTTTAGATGTGAAATGCATGTTTGTATGCTAACAAGAGGCATGCTTCAAAGAGGAAAAGGGAATCTAGAACCTTTTGATCTACAGGCAGGGCATGCACCTCGTAGAATAAACATGGCTGAAGAGGAAGCTCGTATTGAAGAGGAGCGCAATTTCAGAAAGACTTTCTATTTGATGGCAGAGAATGTCATTCAATTGGTTCTAAGGTTGGAGAGAGTAGAGGGAAGAATTGTAGAAGAACTAGGGTCAGCACATGGAGATGGTGGAGGAGATCCCCCTCCTTCGCCTCTCGCGAATGAAGGTTCTTCTTCCCCTCACTATAATAATCCCAGAAATCCCAGGGACACATCTAAGAAACCATTCTTTAAATTAGATGTTAAATTCGATCTTCCAGTGTTTAATGGAGAAAGTAACATAGAGAAGCTTAACAATTGGATCAGGCAGATTGAGGTTTATTGCATGATTCATCAAATCATAGAGGATGAGGCGAAAATCTAGTTGGCCTCTCTACGACTAGGTAGCACAACTCTTGTTAAGTGGGAGAGAAAATTGCAAAGCAGTAAAAATGTGGGTAAGCTCTTTTCCTCATGGTCTGATTTTACTTATGCATTAAAGGAACAATTTTATCCCTTAGGATATGTTATCACTCAGGTTGTCTCTAGGCTCCTTATAGGGATATGGCCGAGGTAACCACAAACCAATCTTTTTATTGCAGGTTTTAGCCCACCTGCAATCGGAGAGGGCTCTCTCCTTATGATTCAAATTTTGTTGATGATTTTAGGCTAGCTTTCTGGCTTCAAGGGAGTGTTGTTTGTGATTGGATGGAAGGTAAGATTCTTGAACAAAGAGGCAAGGTAAAGTGTGATAAGTTTCGAACCATTGGGCATGGAGTCACAGATTGCGGCTTGCGAGTGTTTTCTTGGTCAGAAGGGGATACGGAGTGGGATAGCCACTCAGGATACAATTATCGGCCTGCTGAAAGTATGGAATGAACATCAGGGATGAAAGGCAAAGGAGAATCATTTCATCATGCTGAAAAAGAGGAGAAATGGATGAGTGGGATCCAGGAGCAGTCAAGAATTCCTAAACATGCACTCATATGTGAAAGAAACAGCGTAAACAAGATCATTTAAGTATACATGCTCATAACTATTTCTGAAGAAAACATCGAGAAATGCAGAAATTGAACTTAAGGTGTAATGAAACAAATCTTAAGCTATTCTTTTTTCGTGCAATTTGGAAGGCGGAATGGTGGTAAAAAACATAAAAGTAAATAGAAGAGAGAAACACTTATTGAATAAAGTAGAAGCACAGGAATTCCGTAATCATTCCTTGGCCAAGAGAAGACATCAAGTAGTTTCGCAATCCATGCATTCAACAATCTTTGATTATGGAAATTATGACAGTTACAGTGCAAGTCTATGCTCGGAGAAAATGATGAAAAGAAGACTGACCAACTACTACTACCAACCAACCAACCCCTCACAACATTGTTCACGGTGGTATTTATAAGCAAAATATAGGAAAGACATCATTACAACCGACCTAAACAAGTCTGCTAGAAAATTCTTCAAAAATCTAAGTGTCGCTGGAATTAAATGCAAGTAAATCTTTTTGGCTACGCTAGGAGCAGCTGAATCAGAAAAGGTGACAATGTGGCCCTTGGGGGCTAGATGCGGTGCTGCTGGAGTGATTGTTCCTTGGGAATTGGAGTCCTGCTCTAGTGTGAGTTAAATGCGCAATAATTATGATTTGAGAGCTTCAAGTGGATTTGCCCTCTTTCTATGAATTTGCTGGAAGGTATTAAATGTTCTCCTGCTTCAGGCCGCTGCTCAAGATTTTCACTGATACTCTTTTGCGCTACATTGATGGCTTCCACCGTCGACTGATACTCTTTGACACGCTTGATGCCTGATGATTTGATCTGATACTCTTTAAACTCTGTCATTGATCTACTGTTGTCTTTAAACCGGATCATTTTGGCACGATCGGGTGATTTTCGGGCTTTTCGGCGCACAAGGGGCTAAGAAATCAAAAGATTCCCTGCAGATTCCTCGAAATGGCCTACTTCCCGTAGCGATGCGCGATTAGCGCTTTGCGCTACTAATCACGAATCAAAAATTGCCTCTGTTTCTTGTTTTGGAGCTCCGAAGTGCGATTTTTCTTCCTGCACGAAGTTTCGGCTTTCTGGCTGCTGACGCCAGCATGACGTCGGTTGTACGGCAGATGACATCAGCTGTGGTCGGTCCCTGGTACAGAATGACATGGTGAGGTGCTGATGTTGGGGAAATGCGATGAATTAGCTCCGATGCGATCGCAATGTGACATCGGCGGGGAACGGAGGGTGCTTATGTTGGGCATTTGGTGTTTGCGACCGTCAACCACTGATATCGCGATATCGCGTCGGGTGGTGCCAGATGGGTCATAACTTTGCATGGAGGGGAAAGTGCGATCTTGCGATGCGATTTGGTTATACTATAGAAGGAGTCCATTGTATCTGGGAGATGATTTGAAGGTTAAGGGTTCTTGCTTAGTTTCAGGTAAACAGAGCAATTCCCGGGGGTACTTATGGTTATTTTTCAACCAGGGGGAGGGATATTACGTAGGGGAAAATTACTTAATATTAGTAGGGGGGACGGGAAAAATAGGGAGCTAAATAATAATGTTAGTGGTTAATATGGAGGTGGTAAGAAAGTGCTAAGTTCAGGAGAGCTTAGGCTGCTACAAGGGGGTAGGACCATTCTTTCGAGAAAGTATGGAACAACTTTGAGTGAAGCAGATCTTCACTCAAGCTAGTGTTATGAAAAAATGATGAAATTTGAGAGGTGTCAAGCAGATCTTGACCTCTTTTGGGGAAGTTAGTTAATGATTGGGGAAAGAAGAGAAGGGGAATTAGTTATACCTCTTTCGAGCTTCTCACACAGAATTTCTTACTGATAGTGTCCTGAATGAGATGACACCTGAAAGTCTAGAACTGATCAACAATTAGGATTCAGCAACCTTAGCACTGCCTATCCAGCCTAATTACCTAGCGTTTTTTCTTCTTTTGATTTGAGTGCACTTAGACTTGAAAACCCATCATTCATTTTTATTTTGATGCTTTCCTATCTACATACTACCCTTATTTCTTCCAAGGGCCCAGATTAAGCTGTTGGGCTCCTCTGCTTCTCTACCTATCTAAGAATCTGCCAAGATTAAACTGTTTGGACATATTTGCATTCTCTACATTCTAAAACAGGAAATTTAAACCTAGGGAGACCAAGATTAAACTGTTTGGACCTCCCTTTAACTGAAAACATTGGCGATACCGGGATAACTTTACAAAATTTGGAAGGCAATTGAATGAACTTGAAGTAGCCTTCATCGTTTGGAGAGTGTTTAAGAAAATATGGAGCATTGCAGCAAGAAAAGTACAACATATTTGGCCTATAAAATATCAATCATGAAATATGAATACCCTGCTGCAGCAGGAAGCTAACAGTGGCTCCACTTGGGGATGGCTTCTCCTTGTCAGAAGTCAAGAACAACAGGTTAGAGTGCCTTGATATTTACTTGTTTGTCTTCTGCAAAATTGTTTTCTCCGACTGCCTTATTCGTCCTACCTACCTACCCTAACCATTACTTACTTTGTCATTAGGTGAGATCAAACATCCAGTGCAGCCACTTAAGCAACTGAGATATAAGATGAACTTGCTGACTGATGGTCTATGAGCGCACAAGCATCATTCGGGTATATGCCCTCATAGTGAAAATTGTGGCATATAATGGTTGTTGTTGATGAATTTGGTCTTCACTGAGACAACATGCTAAAGAACTTGGATCAAGCAGAAGTTCCATGTATTGTGCAATAGGATCAATAAAGTCATTATGTGAGAGAACTTCTTCTGGGTCTTCTTGATCAGATGGAGCGGTTGCGTCCTCGGTGGTAAGCCTGGCAGCTAACCCTTCTGTCTCTGCCTTGTCAATAGAATCATGCAGAGTTTGCAAGTCAGCAGATAGCAATATTTCCCCCTGAGTTGGGGACGGGAGACTCTGGTATGATTCTGGGTCTTCTCGGTCAGATGGAGTAGTTGCATCTTCGGTAATGATCCTAGCAGCTAGTGCCTCTATCTTTGCCTTGAAAATAGAATCATACAGAGTCTGCAAGTCGGCAGGTAACAGTATTTCCTCCTGAGTTGGAGAAGGGAGACTTTGGCATGACTCCTGGTCTTCTCGGTCAGATGGAGTAGTTGCATCTTTGGTAATGAGCCTAGCAGCTAGTCCTTATGTCTTTACCTTGAAACCCAGATCATACTCAAACTGTATTTCAGGAGATAACACTATTTCCCTGTGGACTAGGGGAGGAATATTTTGGTAAAACTCCCTAGGGTCACGGAAATTATACGATTGTATCTGAGCTTCCAAGGGTTCAATTTCATTCTCATATTTTTCAACAAATAACTCAAGGAAAAGTTTATTCTGGCCGCTTGGTATTTTTGACAATACTGCTCTGAAAAATTCTTCATTAAGCTCAAACTCTGATAAAATTTCTCTGCATTCATCTAAAGCTTCATCAAATGGGAGATCCTCCCAAGGCTTGGTCATTCTCTCTCGTTGTTAATACTTGGAAACATGGAGCACTTGGCTGTAAAATTGGTTCGTTCCTCAGTGGAGCCTTTGATTGAAATTGAAGTGGAGTCACCGGGTGGATGCTTAGACTCTGAAGTGCCTAATCTATGTCCACCATCGGAGACCAGAACTGAGCGTGACAAACTATGAAGAACAGGAGCACTTTCTCCAGTGGGGTTTACAAAAATGAGCAAAGCGCTTGAATCCCTAGTGGAATACATAGATACAGGTCAACCGAGGCTTTTACAAGCTGGTTTCTTCCTCTGTAGAGCTGCAGACTGGTTTAATGAATTTATCTAAGGAGGTCCCCAGCAGAGTCGCCATTATGTTATCACTCAGGTTGTCCCTAGGCTCCTAATAGGGATACGACTGAGGTAACCACAAACCAATCTTTGGATTGCAGGTTCTAGCCCACCTGCAATCAGAGAGGGCTCT
>APFE031044221.1:0-30978 GCA_000404065.3 Pinus taeda | reverse complement strand
ACGCAGCTTCTGAACGCAGATCTAGATATATACATAGATCTAGATTTATTTCTGAACGTAGCTTCTGGCTGCGATAGGTTTCTTCGAAGTAAAATATGGCTCCCAGCTTCGCGAAAGTAGCAGCTGGCTCAGTGCCGTTAGCTCCTGGAGGGCAAGCTCCTGCCCATATTGTCAGTGAAGCCCCAACACCCACTGTCCAGGTGGTCCAAGCCTCACTCGATGAGGCTTTGAAGTTTTCTGAAAGTGCCCTAATTTGTCGGTTCAATGGTTTTTGGCCGCAACTAACAGCTCTCCACAATTGGATCTCTGAGGTATGGAAGCCTGTAATTTCTGATGACATTAATATTTACCCCTGTGCTAGGGGTTTCTTTATAGTAGATTTTGAAAATCCTGAAAGCAGACAATGTATTATGGATTCCGACCCTTGGTTTTGGGAAAAATCAGGTTTATTCATGAAGCCATGGAACCCATCATTCAATCCCTCAACAGCAGTGATAAACTCAGCACCAGTTTGGGTGAGATTGCCAAGCCTACCCTTGCATCTCTGGAATCTCTCCTCGCTAAAAGCCATTGGAAATGAAATTGGGAAATTTTACTGCATGTGTCCAGAAACAGAGGAATATGCCAGAACCACCTATGCACGCATTTGTGTGGAAATGGACTTCAGTGCTGGATTCCCAGCGGAAATAAACCTAACAAGTAAAGATTATGTGTGGAACCAGAAACTCGATTATGAAAGTGTCCTCTTCCGATGTCGATCCTGCTTTGACACAGGCCATCTAGCCAAAAATTGCCCAAAAACCTCCCAGAAAAATCCTGGTAAAAAAAGCCACCACAGATCTACTTGGTGGGAAGGAGCACAAAAAGAACACTACACTGTCATCAAAGAAGAATACTCTAGAGAAAACTTTGAATCACAAGAAATTGGGCAAGACAGAAACAACTCTCAAGACAAGCATGGAGAAAGCCCTGCACAACAACAAAAAAGTGCACTCGAGAACCCCTCAAGCAGTTATGAGGATTCGATTATCGTGCAAAATAAATCTTCATTTGACAACAAAGCAGATCTCCTAGACCAAACCTCTTCTCCGACTATCTCCAAAAGGATGAACACAATTGATCGCGAAGCTAAGACACCATTGTTTCAAGAACCAGAAGAGATGAACGAGATGCAAGATGAAGGAAGTTGGAAGACCGTAGAAAAAAAAAGAGAGCTACAACACCAATCTCGCCAAGAAAGACAAGGAGCCAGACAATTAAAAATTAAAAATATTATAGGTCCGATAGACCAATTTGGTCTGAGTGGACGGTAACCACCATCATCATCATCTTCATCATCACATATCAAACACTTTAGTGAAATTCTAAATAGTTATGTCCAAGAAAACAAAACTAGTTAAACAAACAATTAATTCCAAGCCTTAAACTAAATAACCATGATCATCCATGTATTATATCTCTTTGAACTTTTAATGCCTGCTTCCACAAACAATTGATGCTATTTATTTCTTTGTAAAAATGATTAGCCTCTTACCATTCCATCCTTCTAGCCTTTTTCTTTATTTCCTCTATGATGGGAACTAAGCGTGTGGGCAACAACCTCTACCTTATTTTTCTTTATTTCCTCTATGATGAGAACTAAATGTGCAACAACAACCTCTTTATTTCCTCTGTGATGAGAAATAGATGTGGGGCAACAACCTCTTTATTTCCTCTATGATGAGAAATAAATGTGGGGCAACAACCTCTTTATTTCCTCTATGATGAGAACTAAATGTGGGGCAACAACCTCTGTCTTCCTATTTATACAGTCAATCACCATTTTTTAGTCTCCAAACTTATGAAGTTTCATGAGATTATAGAATTTTGAGATATGGAATAATAGAGTTGGAAACTCAACTCTCGAATATGAATTTCTATATAGAGCAAAGCATATATGATAATAATGTTGATTAGAGGCGAAAAGAACTATACCCAACCCACATATGGGAGGGTTGACTTTGGTTGGCTCAATGTAAGAATCAAGAGAATGCATCATAAAGATGCTTTGTTTTTTTTGGAATTATATGAATTAGATTGAAGTTATTGAGGAGGATTCAATGACTTCCTATAGGTATAAAAAAATTCAGTGCCCACCATATTGTGTGAACAAAAATAGCAAGGAATATAGGGAATTTTTGGATTTGTCCATTTTCGAAATGTGAAATTTATATAAAGTTAAGTAATAATATTAAAAAGTAATATATTCATCCTAATTCTAAATTTACCAAAAGTAGAAATTGAAAATGTAGACTTTTTATCAATATACTTTTTCTAAACAAATGTGTTTATGGAGTCTTGGTAAATTAATACCTCTCTCATGAAATGATATATTTTACACAATGATAATGATATGTTTAAGTGAGTTACACATAGGAGTAATGATGTCTAATATGTTTTACGCCATGGTAAAGATAAAGTGGAAAAAGACTTAATATATTTTTGGACAATGTCATCTGCACTGTTACATATTCACGCCGATAACACAAACATTGTACACATATGATAGTAAAAGAATGTATATTACAAAGACACTTCCCTGGATCTAGATTAGAACAGAAGCCTTCACATCATTTTGAATATAAATATTTAAAATGTTACTTTAAATTACCACAAGTTTCTAGATCGCCATTTAAAAAATAATAGACTATTTAAAACTTGACAAATGGCAAGTACTAACTATTAAAATATCATAACAATTACATTAGTTATAATTTAAGAAATTACAAGGCCCTGCATTTTTGTTTATTCCCTGTTTGTTGACTAGATGCCTGAAATGAGGATGTCCCATCGTGAAGCTGATACAATTTGAGACCTCAACTTTATTAACAATTCCCATCGAGGGTTGATTAGACATATTTGCTAGATTTGAACAATTCATGCACCAACTATATTTCCATATGCATCCTCTAATCACCACATCCTTGCCAATTATGTTATTAGTCCTTGTCGCAAGCACGACAAGGACTATAGTAATCAAAATGGTGGCATTAACATTAGGTTAAGTTGGTTAATTTCTCCTCGGTCGTGTAGTCAGCATAGCTTCGACTATAGTTTTGATGAATTTTGCAACTTAATCATTTTATTTGGCCTCTTCCCGAGGCGGACCATATATTATGTGGATTTTTTCGTGAATTTTCATTCATATATTTCTCGAGTGTAAACTAATGTTGGCATTAGTTCCCCAGCATGAAATCTTGGTTGGTTTGCGGTTTGGATATACCTCTTGTTACCTATGTATTATATGTCTTTACAAGCTATGTGACACGCCACAAACATGCCACCAGACCACATAGAGATCAGACCAGATGGCTCTATGCATGGTCACCAATGTTAGGCCTCCCATGTCAACTTACAAGGCCACAATGATTGCTCCAAGAGGGGTCTTCGTGAGAGTGAAGCGGAGGAATCCAATGTTTACAAATAAAAATTAGAAGTTGAGCTACATTTTAAGCATCAGCACCAAGCCTGTGAAGCTTCTCCCAAGAAATTCAGAAATAGTATTTGGACAACTTCTTTGGAGCGATGAGAAGCATGTTGTGCAACTGCTTTGGAGAAATGAGAAGCATGTTGTGCAAAGCCCAGTATCAACTCTTATGCATGTATTACTTTTCTTTCAGCATGCCTCAAATTTACAATCAGTATCAACTCTTATGCATGTATTATTTTTCTTTTAACATCTTAAGCTACATAAAAATCAGATGTGAAATTATAGTTAAGATCTCTTTGTGCTTATACAAATTTAAAGCAAACAATTCAAATGCAAAACAGTTAAGATCTCCTTAAATTGTACAAATTTAAAATAAAAAACCATTTTAAATTGTAAGTGTTATTTTCCTCTATAGGTTTTAACCCCATACAGAAATTACCTATATATGAATTCTAAAACACAAAAAATAAACAATGCGAGAGCATAACACATAAAACACATATACATAGAGATTTTCCCCTGGATCCCAAAACCGTGACTACTAGCTTGATTTTCCATTATGTTCCTTTCAATGTTACAATACATATTTATACATGTCGAAGCATCTAATAGCATGGACCAAAAACCATCGCATCCAAAACCATGGACCAAAAACCATCACGTCCAAAACCATGTGCGAAAATCATGCACAAAACCATAGGTAGGTATGCCCAACCTAACATAGGGTCCAAAACCAAAATTTTCTGGGGTGCTGCCCTAGACCCCATAGAGTGGGGTTACCTGCACCCCTCAAACCCCCTTGACTCCCCCTGCTATGCAATCGGCACAACGAAGGGGGGGATCCGCCCACCTTTTAACCCCTCGGTTCACTACATAGGTTAGTCGTGGAAATAATATAACACAACCCAACATCCTCACAGAATTGCACTAAATTATTTTTGTTTTGCACCTACCCATCACCTAATTTAAATCAAATCGATCTACAAATATTCAACTGATATCTCAAAATAAAATAGAAAAGTATGAAAGAAGTCAACACCTAGTATACCATTGTACTCAAGGCATACCTGAAATGAGAAGCACAAACATAAACCCTAAAGGCCTAAACCATGTGAGGCAACCAAACTTTCTCCGACTATTGCATGATCCTTACAAAGTAGAGGATACAAGTAACTTGTTGACAATGGTTTTGAGTGGGAAAAACACCTTCTAACTCTCCTCCCCATTGGAAAAGATGAGACACTTGAGTCATCACTTGTAGACAATAAGCCAATTGTACAGAGGAGAAATTGCTACCATGTTTGCTAAAGATTAACCACTATGTGACATAGTATCAGACTAGTTGCACAAACCAAATTTAAAGTATGGTTTGCAACTGATACCAGAGATCATGATCATGTCGAGCATAGTCTACCATTGTCAATGAAGTTAACACTTCTATGCCCGGCTTGACCACTTCTGCTCGTCTGGATCATCCTTCAGTTGAGGGTAATCCTAGTGGGATAGCTTTTATCAATGAAAAAGGGGCCTATGAATTTGATTTCATCAATGATAACGTATCCTAAGATATGAAATGTCCAAAGGGTCAAGAACCAGTTCAAAGAATGTATGTGTGAACACAAACTCACAACAAGTGAAGTTGGTCATCCAAGAGAACTCACCGACCTTGCATTGAAACAAAATGTGGTAGGACCTTGTGGGGAAATGAGACAAGTGGCATTCATAAATGAAACATGTAAGTCCATGCTGGTTTGTCTTTATATCTGTGGCCAAGTATATCACTTTCAATAAAAATTAAAAAGTAATTAGTAGACTATTGAACATTTTTTTATTTAGGAAATTATTAATTATCATTAAAACTATTTTCTCGCCACCTAAACCAAATGATCCTGGAAGAAGGCAGGGTCTTCAACATGCTCTCAAAAAACAAAAATAGTTCCTCGTAACTCCAAGGCATTGTAGGATAGTAGCACTGGCGAGGAAAAGAATTTGGCAGGCAAGAACAGATTTTCAAAACAACAGATAGTTGAACAGGAAAATGGGCAAGAACATCATCCAGACTTATTATCAAAGGAATTTTTTCAGTCTCGTTAGGGAAAACATAAGAACCGAAAGCCAATTAAGGCCCAAGATGATATCTAGAAATTAATATTAGGGGTTGACAATTTCTGGAACAATTTTGTTAGGCTAAAAAAGCGAGTCCTTATGAGTCGATGGGATATTTCCTCATATAATGGTGCGTAGATGAAAGAATGGACACGGAGAAGTTGGGTTTTCTCTTAGGTTACAGGCCAGAAGTCACCGCCCTTGTAAATGACTGGTTTGGTTTCCATTTCTTGTCGGAGGAGGATGTAAACAAAATTTTGGAACTACCATGGGTTAAGGGTCATGGCTTCTTAATCTTGCAGAAATGGAATATTGAATTTGATCATATTTTGGAACACCCAAAAAGAAAAATTTGTTGGGAAAAATTACTTGGCCTTCCATTGGAACTCTGGTCAAAGAAGACTATCTCGGTGATTGCAAGTGAGATTGGTAAAGTCTATTATGTTGATGAGAGTTGTATCAGATTTCTAGACAAAAGGGCAACCTGGTTCTTGGTGGAGGTTGATCTTTCAAATGGCCTTCCCCAAGATATAGATATTTTCTGGGGCACTTTTTCAATTAGACAATAGATCGATTTTTTGGTTATTCCTTTCATATGTATTGGGTGCAAAAACATTGGGCATCTAGTGGCCTCTTGTCCTCTTCGAATGAATGAAGGTAGTAATGTGTTAGACTGGAAGTCTACTAGAGATAATAGATTTCCCTTTAGATAGATTAATCTGGTGGGGTATTATGGGTACTCTGATTCACCATTCCCTCCAGTTGCATCTCCCAACACATCGCCCATCCAATAGACCCTGCTCCCAAAGTTTTCTCAGCAAAAAAATTGGATGTTGGTTTCTGTAGGGAAGGGACAAAATCAAATTTGAGAAGGGAAATCTCCTAAGTTACCACCCCCCAGCATGATTGGGCAGATAGGTCACTTGGGAAAGTATCTCTACTTTCCCCAATTCGATTAAGGTCTGATCTAACAACAGATACATCTCCTCTCTCTGTAGACGTTGATCTGGAATGTATTGTTGGACCCTTTTCAATGAGTTGAGAACCCCTGTCAATTAAGAGGACATTTTTTCAGGATAAATGTAAAAAGAAACCCCAAGCATAGGGGATTGAAAATCCTCCCAACAAAAGGAAAAATGAAACTAAGTACAAAAAGGTCTCACTATGTGGAGATGTGGGGGTTGAGTTGAATGATCGCTTCTTTGAGAATTTGGAGGAGACTTTATATCCTCCGTTTGATCTAGGGCCTATCTCGGAGGGAAACTTTATTGGGGGTAACAAAGATAGGCGAGACCTTAGAGCAGAGTTCCTTGACTCATCCCTTTTATGATGAAAATAATATTCGTGAACATTAGGGGACTAGGATCTCCCTGAATTTCTAGATCGCTTATTTTTTGTATACAGTTAAAGACTATCGATCTTATCCTTCTGCAGGAGACTATGATTCCAAAGGACAATACTTGTGAAATTTTGTTGAAAATGTGTCCTCAATGGATTTCTTGTGCCACTAACACTACAGGTAGTTCTAGAGGATTGGCAGCTTTTTGGAATCTAAAAAAATGCTCCTTCAAAGAATATAAATCAGAGGTTGTCATAATTTTAACTGGATATGTTCTAGGGATGAGTCACAGGATCAAAATCCTTAACATATACAAACCCTACTCTAGCAGCAAATCATTCTAGGAAAAAATCGACAGAAGTGACCTCCTAGACCTCGAACATTTGATTATTGTCAGGGACCTGAACCTCATTATGGATGCCACTAAATGTTGGGGACATAAAGTGAGGTTGGATCCCCTTGTTGGGTAATTCAAGGAATTATTCAACCAAAAATTGCTTGAGGACATTGCTCCTCATCCGCTTTGTCCTTCATGGAGGAATGGGAGCTCTAGTGTTGAAGGGATCACCAAAAGGATTGGTCAATTCTTAATGAACTTGTCCTTGACCATGCAAATGGAAGATCTAGAAGCATCATCCTTCTACTTTGAAGTCTCTGATCACCATGTTATTTTGATACAATGGAGGAGTGTCGAGAATAAAAACTCCTTGCCTTTTAAATTTAATCATAAATGGATTGAAGAGAAGGATTTTAAGGACTTAGTTTCTTAGTCCTAGAATCTTCCTACTAGTCCTGAATACATATCGAAAATGGAGTCTTTTAGTTGTAAACTAAAGAGACTTACAGGTAAATCTTGGGTCTAGATTAGAAATCATAAGGCAGCCCATTCAGAGGAATTGTTGAAGATTGAACAGGGTCTGGCTTCTTTTATGTATCCAAAAATTCGTGATTTATTTTTTGACCATTAGAAAAAACCAATTATGGAGCTCGCGAAAAAGAAGAACAAGATCCTCAAATCCCAAGAGGATGAACTCCACCTTAATAGAATGGTAGACTTGATCAAAGGAGGGACCAAAACATGAGATTTTTCCACATAACAACATCCAAATGTAAGGCTACAAACATAATCTAGAAAATCAAGGATGTTGAAGGAAGAAATCTCTCCTCTCTTAAGGGCATTCAACAAGAGGTTTATAACTACTTCAAACTACAATTCAAATAATAGGAGGAGGACCATATCCTAGAAAAAGTGGAAATGGAAAAATTATATCCAAGATGTGTCAATGAGGGGGAAATCAGACTGATGGACTACCCTATTTCAGAAGAGGAGTTCATCCAAACGATGAAAGAAACAACCAATGATTGTAGCCTGGGGCCTGATGGTTGGCCTGTTGAATTATATATCTCTTTTTTTATATCATGGGGGATGTGCTACTACAAGTGGTAGAAGAATATCATACTTCCAACGATTGTAGCCTGGGGCCTAATGATTGGCCTATTGAATTATATATCTCTTTTTTTATATCATGGGGCATGTGCTATTGCAAGTGGTAGAAGAATATCGTACTTCCAGATATATATCAGGTGTTATAAGCGCTACCTTTGTTGCTTTAATTCCAAAGAAATCCAACTCTTGCTACTTTTCAGACTTTAGACCTATTTCTCTATGCAAATTTGTATTCAAATTGATTTCTAAAATTATAGCTAATCTAGTTAAAAAAATCCTTTCTCCATATATATGTCCGAAGCAATTTGGTTTTCTTCCTAACAAAAAAATCCAAGATGTTGTTGCAATTGCCCAACAGTTCGTACAGTCGATCAAATCAAACAAGAAAAAAGCATGCCTCATGAAAATAGCTCTTCTGCGAGCATATGATCAAATAGATTGGGAATTCCTACAACTAATTCTTCATAAAATTGGTTTTCCCTTCCGGCATGTGAGATGGATAATGGCTTGTTTGATGTCAGCATCAATGGTAGTTTTTATCAACGGGTTCCCTACATATTTCTTTAACATAGGGTTTGAGACAAGGATGTGCTCTCTTCCCGTCTTTATCTTGGTAATGAACTCATTTAGCAGAAGTGAAAGTGCAGCTAAATTGAAGGGTAATATCTCTGGATGTAGGGCCTCTTCCACTATCTCAACTACTCACTTACTTTTTGTGGACGATGTCCTTTGTTTTGGAGCTGCTAATCTTTATGAATGGGAAACTTTACATCAAATTTTAACTCAATTCGGAAGGGGATCTAGACTTGTTATTAATAAATATAATACTGAGAATATCATTGATGGGGAGGATGTAGTGGTCAGCCAACAAATTGCAACCCTATTTGGGATTAAAACTATTTCTCTATCCTCCGGTTTCAAATATTTGGGTTGTTTCCTCAAGCCTGACAACTATAGGATTCTTCACTGGGAGTGGCTAGTTATTAAAATCCAGAAGAAGCTGTCTCAATGGGATCATAGGTGGCTGACCCTTGGAGGAAGGGTGATCATGATAAAATCAGTGCTTTAAGGCATATCCATGTTTTGGATGCACCTTTTTATTGTGCCTTCAACAATAATCAACATAATTAATGCTATTATTGCCAACATTTTGTTGTCTGGAACAAGAACTTCTAGAAAAATTCACCTAGTAAAGTTGGATTCAATCACTCACCCTTTAAATGTTGGTGGGTGGGGTATGAGGGATATGAAACGTTTCAATCTAGCTCTTCTCACTTGTAATCTTTGGAGGGTTTTTAATGAGCAAGGTATTTGGAGTTAGATCATTCTCGATAAATACCTCCTGCAACAAATTTTACAAAAATGGGTTGTTGCGGGAACCCCATTCAAGTAGAGGAAATCATATATATGGAACAACTTGATGGCTACTAGATCTTTGTTTTGTGGAAACCTCAAGTGGCTTGTAGGTAACGATGATAAGATCCTTATTGGACTGGATGTTATTAAAGGCATGTTTGGTGATCATACTCTATCCTCACAAATCATCCTTTCCCTTCACCATTTAGGTATTCTCCATCTAAGTGGTCTTAAGCATCAGCTCCCTAATCCACTTCCCTCCTCTGCTTGGCCTCATTCTAGGGATTTGGGTCTCAACATTTCTTTCGAAGTCAAATGGGAGTCTTATAGGCTGAAGCTCATCGAGGCATGAATTGTGTTGTTTGAGAGGTTTGATTCTCTTGTCTTGGGTGGACATGTCGCTGGTGGAAATATTGTCTCTATAGTAATTTACTCATACATATTTGGTTCCCCTTGTTCTTGCCCTAATGATGAGTGGACTATGGCTATGTGGAGATGGGATAATTTCATGAAAAGGGGTTATAATGGGTCAGTTTGATGCCATTTTTTACTCTTCTCTTGAGGATATCACAAATATGTTTCTGGGATGCCCACATGCCAGGTCTATCTAGGATCAAGTAGTGTTTTTGCTTAAAATCAGGGTTGATAGGATTTGGCCTTCCATCTTGGATTGCCTATTATACTGGGAATTTTGAACAAAGGCTATTCCATAATCTACCCTTATATGTTTTTTGGGGTATCTGGCATTCTGGAAACACCTCTATTCCTTAGAACATTTTCTATGATTTCCAATCTACTAGCGTAAAAAATGAGGGCCATTTTTCATAAATTGGTTTATGGTTCCCCTCATCTCCATGACGCTCTGTTCTATTCATGGATTTGGGTCATCATTTTCCTTTGGGCTTCTTTGATGGGGCATTCGTTGATGGTTCATGTGGTTGCAGGGATCTTATCTGTCTCTGCCCTAATAGGGAATATCATTTCTTTTGGAATTGTGGCATAAGAACTAACAGTTGGGCTGAGATAGTGGTGTTGTGGGGAATTCTCCAAAATATTGTGTGGCTTGCCATTGAATCCCTTAGGGTTGCTAAAGACTCTAAGGTGGTCATAGATTGGCTAGAGGGGCAGAACTCATTGGAGGTTCCTTCACTTCACCATTGGATGTTCAACATCAAGGCTCTTTGTTCCTCCTTCTCTGATATCTCCTCCATGCATGTGTACAGAGAGAAAAAATAGGTCGATGATGTTCTATCTAAGAGAGCGATCACTCTTTGTCTTAGTTTTATGTTTTTTGAGCTCCAAGTATATGGCATTGTATAGGAAGTTGGCTCCTTTGCTTTATGATCCTCTATTTTATTTCTTTTGGGGATGCCTTTGTTTCTTAGTATGGTTTATCATTTCTCCTCTGTCTTGGCCTTGTCTATCTTTTTTTGGTGCTCCCAATGTTGGTTCTTAGTGATCTCCTCTCTGCTTCTTTGGTCTGGTGTTGGTTTGATTCAATGATTTGCATACTTCTCTTTGGTTTCTGCTGTCTATAAAGCCATGTGTAATTTCTCATTTGATTAATGAAAAATAAAATATTTTTTCATCTGAAGAAAAAAAAAAACAAAACAAAAAAGAACAAAAAAACAAAAAACAAAAGACAAAAAAAAACAAAAACAAAAACAAAAACAAAAAACAAAAGAAAAACAAAAAACAAAAAACAAAAAAACAAAACAAAACAAAAAAACAAAAACAAAAACAAAAACAAAACAAAACAAAAAGACAAAAATAAAAACAAAACAAAACAAAAAACAAAAAACAAAAACAAGAAACCAAAAAACAAAAAAATAAAAGCAAAAACAAAAAATAAAAACAAAAACAAAAATACCTTAGAGCAAGAGCCTTTAAGCCATGACTTATCTTTTGGGTGGCGGTGAGCCTTTCCATGGTCAATAGCATTGAATGTATTAAATTATATTATAGAAATCGGCAGCATGGAATCGTATCTTATAAAGTGCGAAGGCATAAATTCGCATAAGCAAAGCCAACTCAGGATGATTTAAATATGATTAAATTTCAAAGAATCCATCCCTCTTTGGCCTGGTACGTGTGAATATGAGATTGAGTTCAAATTATAATATGTTGAAAATGTTGCAAAGACTTGACAAAAAGGGAAAATTTCTAGAAGATACATAGGCTTTGAATTTCTTCTATTTAAAAAAGAAAAATAACAACAACCTCAGAGAAAGAGCCTTTGACCCATGACTTATCTTTTGGGTAATGGTGAGCCTTTCCATGGTCAATAGCATTGAACGTATTAAATTATATTATAAAAATGGCTAGCATGGAATCGTATCTTGTAAAGTGCAAAGGCAAAAATTCGTGTAAGAAAGGCTCACTCAGAATGATTTAAATATGATGAAATTTCAAAGAATCTATCCTGCTTTGGCTTGGTATGCAAGAAGAGAATATTGAGTTCAAATTACAATATGTTGAAAATGTTATATTAGAGCAGACATAACACACATTAGATTTATACTCAGAGACTTACACGGCAAAAGCAGAGAATAATTCACAGAGACAGACAAATGGAGAAACAACAAGATTACTCAGTCAAAAACAATGGAATAGATAAAACAATCACTGGAGAACAGAAATCACTTTGCATTACATGACAGGCTTGGGCCTTAGCTTGCCTTCCTTGTCCAGAGAAATTATAAATTTATAGAGGCAGAAGAAGGATCTAGAATCTTGTATCTGATTTAGATGGAGATCTGGAATGATCTAGAAACTAATGGCGGTGTAGAAAGATCTAGAATCCTAGAGATCTAGAAAGATCTAGAATCCTGCATGAATTTGGCTTCACACTTAACAGAAAACATTCCAAAGCCTTGACAGAAAGGGAAAATTTCTAGAAGATACATGGACTTCAGACTTCTTCTGTTTAAATTGGCCAGCACCTTTGTAATTTAGTATCAAATTTTATCTTTAAAAAAAAAGGAAGAATTTTCTTTAAATTATTTGATTACTTTTCTATGAAAAGGATGTAACATGATAACCTATAAAGATGAAATTGAATTTCATCCATAGCCAAAGATATCATGGAATTTTTTTTAAGATATAATGGTGTTCATGGATTGTCGTTGCCCTTTGTGCAATATTTTCATGGTAAATTTGACTTCAATCAAGATTTTGTAGTTTTCTTTTCGGATTCTTATTCTTAGGCATTGCTTTCAAGGTTCAAATTGTAATTATGTGATGTAATTTTTTAATTCCAACTTTTGTTAATGTTAATTTGATACTACTTGGATGAAATTTCAAATTTTCAACTAACTGTAATTGTTATTTAATTGTTTTTTTGCTTTTTGAAATGTGAAAACTTAGAAATGTGAATTTTACAATTTCCTTTAGCTTTTGTAAATGTGAATTGCAAATTGTTGCCAATGAGTTTCACGCACCATCTGTGGAATCTTTGTCATTTAAAACTACAAATGTGAATTGCTACCAATGAGTTTCACGCACCATCTGTGGAATCTTTGTCATTTAAAACTACAATTGTGAATTGATACCAATGATTTTTGTTGAAGAGGTAAATCCCCTCTGCGGACAAAGGCGATCCCTACTAGCCCAGACCGGGTCTAGCAGCAATCGTCAAATGCTATAGCGCAAGTTCCTAATTGCAAATAAACAGACCAGCGATGGAGGCCTACCTGGATTCCAACACTATTGTTTGTAGGAGAGGTGGTGCTCTCGTTCCTTTGCTCTGGCAGATCACAATCCTCACGATCTCTATGAATGGACACCTGCACATACAAGGAAAAATACAAACGCAAGCATAAAATCCAGTATACGCAACTATATGCCAGTCAGAAAAGACATAACTCATCATCATCATAAATAATAACAAGAGAGGAACCATAACCAATAGTCATTCATTAATAATCAATCAAAGGAGAGTACAACCAATGTTCTGACGTTGGCTTCTCCTTTGGCGGGTAGTGAGCAGCACATGTCTCGCAAAGCCTGACGGGAATAAGGAAAAGCCGCTCTCTTTGGATCTTGGACAATAGTCTCCTTGCTTGGATTTGGCCTTAAGGGAATCAAGAAGGCTCTTGCAGCATGAAGCTCTTGGGAATTTGGGAATTCTAAAACTCTGGAACTAAAAAAACTAGCTTGCAAAGGAAATGGGCAAGCTTTTATAGATGGAGGAAGGGGAGTTGGGATCATAACCAATAATCATGGGATTGGCCATATCATCAAGGAAGCTTCCATGAGAGGTGGCAAACCACTTCCTCTCTATGGAAATCCATAGCCAAACCACCCAACTCGAGATAGATAGCAGTCCAGGAATTTGTTAGGACGAAACTTCCGCCATTTATTTGTTAAAAAAAACCTCTTAATATGGTTGGCATGCGTGTGACTTTATGACAAAGCACCAATTGGCGCGCCCTCTTTAGAGGATTTGCCCCCTTGGCACGAGGGCTGAACTATGGAACCATGCCAATGGAAAAAGAGCTATTTTTAGGGTTTTTTAGTAGGAGATGTCTTCAGGGCAAACAAATCTCATGTTCAGAGGAATGAAATGGAAGTGTTTTTAGGCCATGTCACTTCTCATAGGTCCCGAAATGAGTCCTCTAAGATACGGGACAGGGGTAGCAGGGATGGTAACAAATTGCTGTGTAACAAGTTTCACACACTATCTATGGAATCTTTGTCATTTGGAAATAATTTCTTTTATGTGAAAATTGTTACAGGTTTCCTTCTTGGTTATGGAAATCCTTGTGAGCATAGTATTAGCCTCTGCCTTAATAGACTACATCCAAATTTATTGAACATTTCATGAAAAATATTATACTTTCATATACATTTATGGTTTTAGTTTGTAGTATTTCATTTAAAAACTAGTACAGCTCGTTACCGTCATTAAGGGCGATCACATTCTGAAAAGTTTTCCAGACGAAATTGGGAATCGTATGAATGTGAAAGAGGAAAATGATTATGTTAAAGATGCTATGGAACGGTTCGTGGAAGCAAGTATGGAGGTCATCAAATTAGGAGCATCTGAATCGACCATTGTTGATGAGGCCTTCTCTTACAACAAGGAACCCCTGAGTCTTGACCATTACTAGACAAAACCCTTTGTTTTATTCCTGCATGTAATGTCAAAGGATGAAGGTAATGTCCTTTTGTTAGTTAGGGTCAGTACATGCATGTGGCTAGAATAATATATGAGAAATGAAAAATGTGAAATTGGCGAGACTTCCAAATGCAGAAGTCGAGGCCGCTTTTTATTTCAAGAAGATTACACAAAACTGTCAAATAATGGATATGAAAGCCCGGGTTATGTAAGCTTGCTCACTATGAGCAATTTAGTGGAGCTTTTTTCCTTCCAAGCCTAGTTAACACTAGCTAATCTTCTTACAAATTTAATGTTTACTGATTTTGTGCGTTAACACTTATTCATCTTCCTCTGCATTTTAAAGGTTTTAATAAGGTTTTACCAATTGATGATGTACAGATCCACTCAGCTTGTCTGGGGCCTGACGATTACTAGTTGTAAAAAATTACTCGGGTTTAAGGTTTTACAAATTGATTCCATTATATTTATATCATCTCTCTTTCTTGTGGACCTTGATAATTCAGATTTAAGGTTTTATGAATTGATTCCATTATACTAGGATCCTTTGTATTTCTTGTGGATCTTCACAATTCAAGGTGGTAAATCGTCGGTTTTCACTTATCATCAGTTTTCTTGTTCTAAAATCTTGTACATACCATCGAGAGATTTTCTTTGGTTATCTATGAAATTGCTACCAACTCGTACCAATCAAATGTTGCCACTACAAATGAGTTGGTGAATGGCTGCAAGATGTCGTCCATTAGCCTCGTAAAGGTTGAAGGAGAATTCGTCAATCCGAAAGGCATAACCAACCATTTGAAAAGTCTGTCCTTGGCTTTGAAGGCAGTGTTCCACACATCAGAGGATTCGATTGGTACTTGCTGATATCCTAACTTGAAATCGATTTTGCTGAAATATTTTTTTCCCTTCAGTTGGTCTAAGAAATCATCAATCCATGGGATCGGGTACCTATTACGCAATGATCTTTTTTAGTGCCCGATAGTCAATACAGAGCCTCCAAGTCCCATACTTCTTTTGTACCAACACGATTGGGCTCCCATAAGGCGATGAACTTGGACGGATGTGACCTTTCTGCAGCAGCTCCTGAATCTGCCTCTTGATTTCATCATTCTCTAGAATGGAGCCCCAATAGACTGGTCCATTGGGCAGCGGTACACCTGGGGTTACATCGATGGAGTGCTTGACCTAACAGTGTAGAGGAATCCCTGTAGGCAAGGTGAAGATGTCCTTGTACTCCTCCATGACCTTGTCCATCTGTAGTTGTGTGGAGGGGCCCTGTCTAGAGGTCGTGGCCATCGTCTTCTTCTTTCCTTGAGGGCATATCATCAGGAAAACAAATTTCCCAATTTTGGAAATGAGCTTACTACATTGTTTTACAGTAACCAAAAATATGGCGGTAGGCAGTGCTACCTCTGGTATCCTGTACAACTTATTTCCCAAGCTAATAATAACAACACAGGGCCTTGATTCATACACAACATGTCGCTTCCACAAGTATGGTTGTCCTAATAATACATCACAAACTTCAAGGGGATAAATGTCATAGAATACCTCATCTGTTAAGGGCTTGATCTTGTATGGAAGGCAACACTGTTGGCTCACGCGAAGATCCTGCCCTTGGTGAACCCACCCAATGGTGTACAGTTGTGGATGTGTTGTGGTCGGTAAGCCCAACCTCTTCACGACCTCTGTCGAAATGAGGTTATTTTGGCTCCTGTTGTCGACAATGAACTGTAGCGGGGAGCCCTTTACCCACATCTGGGAGTGGAAGAGATGCTCCTCCTCCTCTGGATCTTTGGGTTCCTCCTTCTGGATCTTCATGGAGGCAACGGTGGCGTTGGGCTCCACATCAATAATCTACTTCCCTTTTTCATTCCCCTTGTCGGGTTCTGACTCAAAGTCGAAACATGCATCTGATTCTGAAACCTTCAGCTCGGCCACCAGTGACTTCTTGGCTCAACACTCACTTGTGTTGTGAGTTATGCTCTTATGGAACTCACACCACTTTCCCATGCCCTTTTTCGGCTTCGCAGCGTTGTTCTTTGCTTGCAGCTTTGGCGAGTTGTCTTGGGTCACCCCACCTTAGCTTTGTCATTTATTTTGCAGTTTGGGGGAACCTTTCTCTTACTTCGAATTCGCAGATCCAAAGTCTCGCTTCTTTTGTTTAAAATTTTACTCAACCTTGACGGCATATCGGTATGTTGTACCAAGTGAGGAGATGTTCAGGAATTATATTTCTTCCTGGATTTACTTGTGCAGGCAGTCGTGGTATTTGAGTACCAAATGTTGCTCTAAAGCCTTGATACCCAACTTTGTGCGAAGGGTATGGAAAATATTGGTAAACTCCAGCATGTCTTCATCCCTTCCCTGCCACAACATGGTCCACTTTATGTATTGATCCCCATAGCTTCCGACAAGGTAATACTACTCCTTGATGGCATCCCAGAATGAATTCCAAGTGGGTGCGGTAGAAAATAGTGATATTGTACTTTCATCCTTCTGCTCGCAGTAGGTTTCCCACTAGTCCTTGATGTGGGGGGCTGCTTTGAGAAGAGTGAAAATAATCTTTTCCCGACTGGAAAAATCATGAACTGAAAAATAACCCTCTAGCAGATTTAACCATTTATCAAAGGCATCTGCGTCTATCTGACCCTCGAATATGGGGATTTCAAAATTAACTTTTACCTTAAACGATGTGGCGTTTCCAAAGTAGTTGTTGGAAGTGGATGCATCGCCCCTGGGTAGCCACTGAAGGATCTGGGTAAAGTTGTCCATCATCGCATTCCTTTGTTGTTGGAGGGCTTCTTTGAACAAGATTTTGATAGGATCTCTTGCCTTCTTGTCTTTCTTTTCATCCACCATGGGAGGTTGTTGTGATTTGTGAGGCTGGTCTTGCAAAGGTTCAACCAATTCAAGCCCTAACTCCTTATATCCCAACCTCGTTGGGGACATGCAAAGAAAAATAGAGAAAAAAAGCAAACCGCTCTAATACCACTAATCCCGATTTAAACAGGAATGCAACAAATTACAGAGATAACCATAAACACAGAGATGCAATGGAAATAATACTTCATTTCATTAATGTAAAATATTGAAATATGCTTACAAACAGAAATGGAAATAAAACCAACTAGGGCAATGGTAACTTATCTCTGAGAAGAGAAGTGACTGTTACATGCCTCTGAACTGCCTTATAATGAGGCTCAAGGGCCTTTTTATTATTGAACAATAAGAGCAAACCCTAGAAAACCAAAAACCTAACCTGAGGAGATGTAACACCAAGATTTTATGGGCCCCGTTGGGGTGAGTTGGGCAGCCAACTTCCCAGGGTCACGACTTGGTCATATTATCTTCACTTGACACGCATGATAACCCATTGGAAAGATCTCTCAGAGGACTATGACAAAAAAGACGATTTTAGATAACAATAATTAGCGGTATATTTCCAAAAAAATGTCATTTAGGGCCTCAAAACGGCTCCAGAAGTTTAGGAACCAAAAAACTACTAAAAATAGTAAATTGCACTACAATTAAGGAAACTAAAAAACTAAAAGAAGCAATGGTGTGGGTCCAAGTGGAATTGGCAGGTGGCCACTAATATCCACCTAGATCATTGTGCTATAACTAATTGTATCATGTTGGTATTTCAACACATGTTGAGCCACATGCCTTAACTCAGCCATAATTTCGTCAACTACTTTTTGGTTACCCTAACTAGGTGCTCCTTCTAAAACAAATCTTGTTATGGCAATCCTGGTTGCTCCATCTTCAATTGTTGCTTTCTAGTTAGTATAGCATATCGTCTAGTTAGCCTAACAATCTTAATGATAGTACATCATCCCAAATATCATTGAGGGATCGCAATAGTATGCTTCAAGGAGGTGATGCATCAAATCTATGTTTTTCATATCAAACTTAGAGGTCAACTCCCTTTGAAGCTAAGGCTCCCCTACTTCTCCCTCTATTACAAAATAA
This sequence comes from Pinus taeda, assembly GCA_000404065.3. Taxonomy (NCBI): domain Eukaryota; kingdom Viridiplantae; phylum Streptophyta; class Pinopsida; order Pinales; family Pinaceae; genus Pinus; species Pinus taeda. The sequence continues at coordinate 12,164 of APFE031044221.1, read as the reverse complement.
AATATTTCTACCACAACTACTCCCTTTGTCGACTAGAGCAAATTTATTTTCATGATCCTCCCCCTCTTTCTAGTAAAACTCTCTAATCTTAAATCTCGCTCTCTAGTTCTATCTACTACTAGATATTGTCAATATATTTGGAAGTCACCATGAATTTCCTTTCAGAAAAATCAAGTTATACTTCAAATTTTTTGATATACCTACTTGCTCTGAGCTTGCATCTCATCTATGAAAATATATCTTAGCACAAATCATCGATTAGAGGAAGTCCTCTTGTCACAAGATTTCCTTCGTTCTTCCACTACTTTCATCTATTACCAGAGCCTCAGTAGCCTTTACTATGTACATGCAATCCTCACTAGGATACCATGGAAGAAAAATTAAAACCGAGCAAAGGAAATAAAGAAAAGAAGCTAACTAATAGTAAAAAACAACAACAACAATAATCAAGGAATAGAGATATAAAGTACATATATTTTGAGGCTTATAGGGAAATCTCAGCTCCCTCTTGATCTTGGCCTTCTTAATTCCATATTGTAAATTTATCAACGTTGTCCTCATTATTAGCATGATGTCATTATTTCCTTGCATGAGCTAAGGTTTCTTCTTTGAGTAGAAACATTAATCTAGGTCTAGCTCTAGGGTATGGTCTTCTAGTCTGCTGGGGCTAACAAACACTGGAATTTTCATTTACATATTTACAAGACTTTTTCATTTGCAAAATTTATTTTCCATATAAAAATATTCAGCATATATGATGAAATTCATCATGTCATCAATTGATGTCAGTCGAACGCATCAAGATCATGGATCTTCTAATGAGTTGTCATTATCAAGAAAAATATGATAGACCCGCAACATATTTGGTTATTACTTCTTTAGTATCAATGATATTCTAGCAACCATGTATTCTTAGCTAAACTTTGATTTCAATCTTTTTAATCCAAGTAGCATATACTTCATCATAATAAGAACACTTCTAATTCTGCAGGTGACTCTTTTTTCTCAAGATGACTTTGGTCTCTAATATTGAAGATGAACTCGACCTCTTCTTCATTGAAATGTTGTCATGTCAAAAGTTACAAAAAATGGAATCAATACTTCAAGGGATTGTAGCTTCAAACATCCTTCTCTTGAACACATATAACATTTTCAAAGAAGAACATAGGTTTGATATATCATACCTAAAACGTTCACCACATGTATATAGATCACATAATTCCTTCAACTAGCCTTGTCTTGCTATGAGCCAGAATCTAAATTATGATGATTTCATGTTATAGATTAGTAAGTGTATCTAACAATATTTTCTTACACAAACATAACCGAACTTGTAGGTGAAGGGGCGCTTCGATAATTGTTCTTAATGGTTTCTTTAAGGATCCCTTAATGTATGGCAACATCAGATCATTTGATACAGTCTTATGATCTAACTAAGAAGTAGATCACAATATTGTTTAATTTTTCATGAAACAACTTTGATATAGTGTTATCAACCAAGCATATTCATTGACATGTTGTATTTAGTGATCATTTCCTCTAATTAAAGTCTACAAGAATGCTTTCCAATTAAAACTTTTGATCAAACAAAATCATTGTAAGTGAATTGAGTGATGATACATACCTTACATTCCAAGCATCAAACCTCGAGTTTTGGAAACTTATTTATATCTTTTCTTGGGCTTTCTACTCCGAGATATCATACTCATCATTGAACATCTCAAAATTGTGATGTGATTTGCATGGAAACTTTATGCAATAGAATCCTTCAAACTATGAACTAAACAAACAATGTAAACTTTAAAATGGGAACTATAAACTCAAAACAGGAACTTTGGCCAAAAAATGCCAAAAAAACATAAAAAACAGTGCTAAAGACGAAAAGTGTGTATACTAGAACGATGGTTTTTTTTTAGGGGCAATTTTGAACATGTTTTAAAAATGGCGGTGAAAACAAAATTTTCGTGCAAAATACAGCTTGAAAATAAAAAAGTGATTATACTGGAACAATGATTTTATTTTTTAGGATCAGTCTTCAAAATTTAAAAAAAAATGCTAGTAAAATGATCCAACAACATAAAAATGACTCATAACTTCTCATTTAACACCATATGGAAATCAAAAAATTTATTTCAAAATACGATGCATACATTAGTTAGATAAACTGTCTTAAACAATATTCAAAATCACTCATATTTTCTTGCACACCATCAGAATTCACATCTTCAAATGAGTGACTGGATGCGGACGAAGATGTTCCATATTCTTCTCTTTCCTCAACTAGTGCCCCATCTAAGTCCACATGCATGTCCATCATTTCAAGTTTCAAAATTCTTCTAGATCTACAACTGGTTTTAGCAGACTCCCATCTCAACACTGTTCCTTCTGGTAATAACCTTTTAAGAATCTCTATCATCTTGAAGCGAAGAGTTCATCTCTTTGTTAAATTGAAGTCATAAACAACTATGTCAACATCCTCCAATTTCAATATGTCTATGCGGCGACGATTTATATTCGTACCCTTTCTTTTTCTCTTTCCGCCATTTTTTTTGTCAACTACCATCTTTGGCTTACACACACCATTGAATGGGTGTGTATTTGTGGCATACCAATGTACATCAACACTTGTAACATCCTCATTTTCTATAAAGACCTTTATAACTTTAGAAACTCAGAATGGATAGCCATTGGGATCTCCATCTGCTAGCATTGTGATCATGAAACCCTCCTTAATATCTTGTAATGAACCCCTATAAAGGTCTTCCATGGCTTCACGTTGTTCACGAAATCTTCTGGAACCAATATACATCTCTCTTTCCTCTGCCTGTGAAGAATTAATAATACCTTGAGATTGTTGCTATTCAACAATGTTTATTTCCTCATGTGCATTCGATACATTTTGTGGCCAAATAAATGGATTTTTCAAAGGCATATTTTCATTTGTTGTTGTTGAAATGATATCACTTTGATTATTGAAAAATGACTCCCACCAAACTGAATCAGTAATGTCGAAGTACTCATATGTATATCTAATACATTTTTTAATTTCTTCTAGGCAATCAGAATCATTTATATCTCTATTTTGTTTGCGTGCATTATGAACTTCACCAACTGATTGTAATAACAATATTTTTTATGGAAATATTGGATGATCTGGAATGAACTTCAAAAATTTCAAACCTGATGATGGTGCCCATTCTGCAGTAGTTGAATACTTCTTGCACCATATTACTGTTTTCCCATCAATTTTTTTGATACGAAATTGATGTTGGAAGTTAATGTCATTAAGTTGTTCAATGCATTTCCCCTCACCATGTGATCCCATAATAAACCTTCACATGTCAACAGTTTCTTCCAACACATCAAAAATAGGCTCTGGCATGTATGATTTCTTAATACATTCAATTAATGATGGAAAGCTCCCAACTTCCTTCCTTCTCAATGTGACTGAAAAACGACTGATCATCTGATCAATATGCTCATGAGTGTGCCCAACAAGAAGAAAACCAACCTTTACCTTCTGAAAAATTCTCAATTCAACAAGCATGTTTAGATATCCAAAAACAACCTGATTTTTGTTTTCACGGCAAGTGTTTTCCAATTATATATACAAAACTTCAGGAAGATTACTAGACCAATGAGAAAGCACATCATGAATTATGGTTATGGTCAGATTTGCATCATTATGAATATTTGGAGTTGTGAAGTACACCTTTGGCAATACTTTCCCATTGAAGGCCATACAACCGACCAAGTGATACTGAATAAAATTTTCCTCCTGTAAATTTTTGGGTGTGCGAACAAAATGTGGTAAAAGTGTTTTCTTCTGGTCCATACCATCAATTATCAAACCCAAATATTTATTTGGATTATCGTAACACTTCTTTCGATGCTTGTACAATTTTTTCCTTTTCTTTTTTTGTTGTTCGTGATGCTCCTAAAGTTCTTTGATAATTGAATCTACACAACATAAAATAGTCATTAAGAAATATGTTTTCATACTAGATGAATATACAATTTTAAAAGTTAAAGTTATGAATGCCTACCTCTTTCTGACCCTTCACATTTGTCCCTTTTTTATTTAAGAGAATCACATGTACTGCAAATCCCCATCCTTGTCTTCTTAGGAATACGAAAATTGTTGAATTCTTTCTTCGATACCTTCACAAAATATTGATATGTAATAAACCAGCCATGTCCCTCAACACCTTCTGCATATTCTTTGTATAAGTTGTAGATTTCTGGTCTTGAAAAAGTATCTGGAATATGTATTGTCTCTCTGTTTGGCATACGCTCTCCATGCTTTGAAAAAAAATCTTTCATCCATGACATTGCAGTATTTGATAATGGCTCAAAATGTCTTTTATGACGTACTTCAGAATAAAATGTGGGATCCTTTTCAAAATTTTCTTGAATTCTCGAGAGACGAAAATTCTCAATCGAATGAAACATTTTGAAATCTTTTCTACAGATAAATAAAGTCCTAATATGATAATCATAACCTAACAATGTAGATTGCATGCACCCAACTAAATAGGAATTTTGCATGCTTTTATTCATTGACAAATATCTCTTCCTACTCTCTAATGCAAATTTGAAATCCATATGTTTCAAGCAATCTTTTTGGCAACATTCACTTGAAATGAGTGCGCTGATAGAACTTCTTCTCGTCAGATATTTTGCTCTACCCCTTGTATAACTAGAACATCTTGCATTGATACGAAAAGGTCTACTCCTACTCCTCGATACAATATTTATTGGAAACATCTCCATCATTGGATCATCATTTGTATAAGGATTTTCATCATCATTAAGAGGAATGTTATCCACACTATGATCAATTGTGCTTTTCAAACACTGACTTGGAGGATATTCTTCATCTTCCCCTTCTTCAGTGCTACTGTCATAGTCCTTAGAATTCAGATTCAAGGGAAAATTTCACTCGATATTTATTGGATATTCTTCCTCATGTGCATTTTCAATGCCGCTCTCACAGTCCATAGAATTAGGACTAAGTACATCATCCTATCCTTCATCACTGCTACCTTTATACTCATTAGAATCAGGACTAAGTATATCATCCTATCCTTCATCACTGCTACTCTCACAGTCCTTAGAATTAGGACTAAGAGGACATTGTGACACTCCATTCTTTTGAAATTCATCATCACGCTCTTCATCACAGTCCTTAGAATTAGGACTAAGTGGACACTGTGACACTCCATTCTTTTGAAATTCATCATCTCGCTCTTCATCATTACTATTGTCATAGTCCTTAGAATTATGACTAACTGGACACCGTGGCACTCCATACTTTTGAAATTCATCATCCCGCTCTTCATCAAAGCTGCTCTCATAGTCCTTAGAATTAGGACTAACTGGACACCGTGACACTCCATATTTTTGAAATTCATCATCATGCACTTCATCATTACTGCTCTCATAGTCCTTAGAATTAGGACTAAGGGGAAACTTTGACACTCCATACTTTTCAAATTCATTATCACGCTCTTCATCGCTGCTGCTCTCATAGTCCTTAGAATTAGGACTAAGTGGACACCGTGACAATCCATTCTTTTGAAATTCATCATCATGCTCTTTAACACTGTTTCTTTCTTAGTCCTTAGAATTAGGACTAAGTGGACACCGTGACACTCCATTCTTTTGAATTTCACCATCATGCTCTTCATCACTGCTCCTTTCATAGACCTTAGAATTAGGACTAAGTGGACACTGTGAGACTCCATTCTTTTGAAATTTGTCATCAAGCTCATCATCACTGCTGCTTTCATAGTCCTTCGAATTCAGACTAAGTGGAATCTGTGACTCTTTATTTATTTGAAATTCTCCATCCCCTCTTTCATCAGTGTTGCTCTCATAATCCTTAGAATCAGGACTAAGTGGAAGAATTGACTTTCTATTCATAGTGGAAGAATTCCCGCTATATTCATCCATATGAATAGAGTTGTTACACGATGAAGATGTTGATGCTGTATAAATCGAAACTTCACTATGAGGACAATCCATCCCTTTCAAATAGAAGATGTTGAATGATACAAATGGAGAGTCTCCTAAAGATATTATATAGGTTAGAGAATGAAATTTTCCCTCCAAAAAATTTCCCCCAAAAAAATTTCGCGAAAATATTTCCCTTCAAAAATTTTCCTCCCAAAAAATTTCGCAAAAATATTTCCCTCCTAAAAGTTTCTGAGATTTATTTCTCTTCATTATTTTATTCTACAATTTAATGAAAAATGTAAACTAAATTTTTTTTATGAAATAAATCATTAAAGTTAAAATTGTAAACTACAACTTCCACCTTAATTATTTTAATAGTCAAAGTATATAATATTTACTAAAAAATGGAATTTTTTTTTAATTTTTATAATACATTCTGAAGCAAATTAATCCCACATTCACCCCACTGTAAAACAATTCCATAATATTTGTGATGAGCCCCAGAAATGGGTAATTATATGGACTCATTCAGCCTCCTAATTCGACTTAATCCACCATTATCATTAGTTTATTGAATGTTTTTTATTATATTTATGCTAATATAGTGAATTGGGTTACTCATTATGCCAAAAAGTCTAATGTGTGCTTTATGCATATTTTTGGTCAATTTTAAGACAAAATCAAAGGTTTAATGAGCACTTGATAGCTAAATTCATGGAAGAGCAAGGGAGAGGATATGTAGGAAGATGTCCCCTTCATTTATGAGCCCTTATCTCGAATTCTCCATCCAAAATTCAAAGCACAAAGCCAAAAGGCAGCCAAGTAAGTCAAGTAGGACTGTTGTTATCTTCAGTTTCAGGAAGCTGAATTCCTTGATTTTAGGAGGATTGTTGGAGGTCCCCATTTGTATAAATAAGAAGGCTTAGGGCCTCATATTAGTTAGTCAGATTTTAGTTAGATTTTAGTCAGTAGGTTAGCCATTCTTTTAGTCTATTTTCGTACTTTAGTGCGGCTCTATATCAACACATTTTCGAGATTTTTTTGTAGACAGTTTTTGGGATGTAACTATTATTTTTTGGTCAATAAAGATGAATCCAGCTTTGTACTAGCTTTGATATTTCGTAAGAGGCTATAGCTCTCGGGGTTGGGCCCAACCCAAGTGCCATTACCTCCTTTTTGTACTTTTATGTCTCTTTGTTGCATTCATAGAATAATTTCTGTTATTTAGGATAAAATCTTGCTTTGTTACTTAAGTTGTTTCTTATGATTGAGATAGTTTTTCATGTTTCAGAATGATTTGATAGTTTGGTAACAGAAAAGATCCACAAAAAGGCTATCAAGCAGTCCTTGATCTCATTTCTCCCTCCTTGGGACCATGAATTGAGACCAAGGCATACTTGCTACCACAAAAACACTATTTTTACCTTCCAATGCAATTGCTAGTGTTAGATTTTAAGGTGGAAAAGTTGATACCAGTTGTACTTGCATGTTTAGGTCTATTCTTCCTTAGTTTCCATAGCTATCTTGCATTATTTCCTGTTTATAAACTTATGTTCATCATCTTTCTGGTTTTTAGTTCAGATTAGGTCAAAATAGATAGATCTCTGGTTTTTCTAGTCTTTGTTCGATCAGTTTTTGAAAATAGTGTGCAGAACACCTGTAATACATCCCTACCTACCCTTCCTCCATCATACAACCTGCTCCAACCCCTAATCCAAGATTCCTCCCCTTCATTTTCCACACTTTTCCAATTTTCCCTAATTTTTACATTATTGTGCAACATTTTTCCCTCCATCCTTGAACAAATCCAACCACCTTCATCACTCCTCAACTTCATTTACCAGGTCCTAGACCCCTTAACAGCCTTATCCATCCTTTATTTCCACTTTCCCACCATTTTTCCACCATCAACCCTCTAAAATCCACTTTCGGCCTATTCCTATAGAACTGCCTATAGAACATCTTGTAGAACCCATGCAGACTTCCTATAGAAGTTCACGTGAGAATTTTTTCGAGATTTGATCACTGTGAAACTCTCTAGAAGGGTGTTAGGGACCCCTTAGGGCCTCTTATCACCTTCCCAACCTCCTGCAAGCGCCCACTCCATTTCCTTTCGCCAATCAACCTCTGCACAGTAAAAAATAGTTAAAGCGCATGCATAATAATTCTGCAAGATTACTCAAAAATAGAAAAAGATGCTTTTCTAGATTTTACTTCAGAAGTAGCTTAGACACATGCATTTTACTTTTCCAAGAGTCAATGGCATTATTTCAGCAACTTTCATCTCTTTTCTTGCACCAGTAGGGTTAGTTAGTAAAACTAGGGTTTGCTAGGGTTTGCATTTTCTTTCAGCTTTTCACTTCTTTCTACAAGTAGACTAACCTCTTTGGAGTTAGCTTTCATCCATCACAGTTAAAAACTTCTTCTAAGAACTCATAGAAGTTGGCTTAAGCTCTTAGTGAACTTGTGCCAGTTAATCAAGTGACAGCCTGCAGTAAGAGCTAGTACTTGTGCATATAGCACCATCGCTTCCAAATTTGTTACGAACTACCGGGTTAATAAAAGTAAAGAAGGGATTCCTAGGAGTTGCAACATCATTGCTGCAATACTGGAGCCCACCATATTTTTGGCGCCATTTCCGGGGAAGCATCAGAGTATTTGTGATTGCTTCTTTTCTTCTATTTTCTACTGCAACATTCTGCTAAATAGTTCATTTTAGCAAGAGTAGAGTAGTTGTTTCATTTCCATTCTACAATTTCATTTCCGCAAAAGTAGATTAGACATTTCCTACTTTCCTAGACTAGCATTTCAATTCTGCAAGCGTAGATTAGCATTTCAATTCCACAAAAGTAGATTAGACATTTCCTACTTTCCTAGACTAGCATTTCAATTCTGCAATTTCAATTCTGCAAGGGTAAATTAGCATTTCCTACTTTCATTTCAATTCTGCAATTTTTATTTCAGCAAGGTTTATTTTAGTTAGTTACAATTTGTTATTCAATCAATTTCAGTTTTGCAATATCCTGATTCAGATCTTGATTCAGATGAATCAAGATTTGCAGAAGGAAGTGATACAACTGCACTTCATGAGAGTTGGTATCAAGAAGCATTGAAAATTGAAGTGGATACCTCATGATAGTTGATATCTATTGGTAGCAGTTAGTAGTGGGGTTTCAATCTTGATGATCTTTTAGGGTAAAGAAGGTATTGGATACTTGCCTAATGGATGAAGATGGTCGAAAGAGCATTTCAAAAAATTGAAGACATGACATATTTTTGGAAAGATGAGATGCATAAATGCTATGAAGCTGTTGAGCAAGAGTGGGAACTCTTGATACACATGGGGGACAAGATAGTGGACATGGGGAAGGACTTGGATAATCTTCATGGAAGGACTATTTAACTCAATGAATTTGATGAGAAGATATGAGATGGTGATCGAAGAGTCCAAGAACTCATGGATGAACGAGTTCGACTAAGGGAGAAAAGCACCATGTTGTAGGAAAATGTCAAGGGACTTGAGGACGACATTGAGAGGGACTTTCTTGCTAGAAAGCCCATTGTGATAGAACAGGATGACCTCAATTACATTGACATACTTGGGGACTATCACCAAGTCATGAAGGAATATGTTTTAAAGATTGGGTCACTTCGAATGGAAGAAGTCAATGTGTGCCAAGTAGGTGCACTTAAGGAGAAAGCGATGGAGGAGAAACTTGATGAAGCTCAAGGTAAGCCAGGATCGAATTTATTAGATGAACCGAATAGGGAGTCGAGGTACCTCAGGAAGGAATTTAGGTCGAAATATAATTCAAAAGACTCTTCTGAGGTTGAGTTATTGCAGAAGGTTGCAGAGATAAGATGCAATATCAAGCCTAGAGAGGATGGAAATGACTTTAGGCTAAGTTTTTGTGTAGGAAACTGTACATGGCAAGAAGTTTGTTGCATTGGTGGACATAGGGGCCACCCATAGCTTCCTTACCAGGAAAGAAATGACATCTTTTGGGATGAAAGATGAAGTGGGGAGAGAGTCGATTACTTTCAAAGCATTGGACTCTACCATGAAAGCTATGATAGGTAATTTGAAGGACACTCAGCTAAGAGTGGGTTCACATTCTCCATAGTTGGACTTGAGGGTGAGAGACTTGGATGGTCATAATATGGTGCTAGGGAAGATTTTCTGAAAATTACACAATTCATACCAATGGTGGACCAATATATTCTCTTAATTACAACTAGAGGACAAACTATGGTGGTTCCGATGAATACGAGGAGTTGCTTGGGTTATAGAATAAGAATTTGTTCGATGGCTTTGTATCCAAAGGATCCAAATGTGAAGCATGATTATGTGGAGAAAAGGGGACTTGGATGTATCACTCAAACAATGAAGGAAACGAAGATAGCTACTTTGTTGTGAGAGCTAGAAGGAAAGATGAAGGTGGAAAGGTAGTTTCACACATCTTGAGACACTTAAGAGATGCATCTTCTACGGAGGGTCTTCACCATGGAGTTGTTGATGAAGGAAGTTTGAGCACTTATTCTAAGACAGTGGTTGGGGAAGATTATGCAGATAGAGATCCGATTGGCATAGTGGATTTTTGCACAAGTACTTAAGGATGCAGTATGAATTAGATACATATGTGGATGACACTCAGGGAGGAAACTTCTCAACCCTTCCTTCTAGATACACCTTGGAGGATAGGTGTGTGCAGGTCCTTGATATCTAGGAGGACTACACCACCCTCACAAGGGGCCTTGGAGATTAGGTTTATTTTATTGACAGGTAGATGGTGCTTGGATGAATGCAACTATATGAGAGCACATTGGTATTAGCATCATGGATAGCATGTTGCAGAGGGGATGATGGACTATGTCATGGGCCTAAGCATGGCTTATTTTGCACCTCAAGATGGATTCTTCATTGAGTTGGGATTGTGACAGGATATTGAGAAACAACCAATGGTGACCTGAGGAGGTTCTTTCTCATGGGTTGAGTGCTACAATTGGATTAACTACCCAACTAGTTCGATGACATGAGGGCATGCAGTGCACCAAGTTTGTGTCAAATAGACATCTTGGTTATGATAGAGATGTTGTGTTGGATGGAGTATTATGTAGTGATTCAAATGGTGATGATAAATGATGAGGTCAAACATGATATATGTTGCAACAATGGCATGTAGTTGATTTTGAGGGACCAACCTTCCACAATGGGGCAACATGTGGAGATTGTGACAAATGTGGATTGATGATCATATATTGAAGAGACTTCCTTTCCATGGAGACGTGAGCCTTGATGTTTTATACAAAGACATAGAAGAGGTAGGAAACATGTACATTTTGGAGATGTTGGAGCTAGCGACACTTTGCAACAATGTATGATGGTGTTTTTGAGGACAACAACCATTTAAAGTGGGTGTTTATGTCATGACCATGAACTGAGGTGTAGTTTTCTTCATACATTGATTATTTTTTGTGTTTTATTTCTTGTATCATATCATTCATTCCTTGAATTTTAGTCACGAATGTTATCATTCTACCTTTTAAATGGTATCTATTGTTAAACATTGTAGATAATTAAATTTTATGTTCCATAATCATTGTATATAATTCTTGTTTATGTTGTGTTTCTCTTTCTTCTCTTTAGCTTTCTAAATATTCAATGTATTGATAGAGGCCCTTAAAAGTAAATTTTCTTGGCCTCCCGATGCTAGAGTTAGGCAGATAATTATGGGAAGAAGTACTTATAACTGTAACAATTAGAATATAGCATGGACAAGAGAATAGGTAGAGGAGCTAATGCATATAAATAGATAAATATTTGATTTATAACCCACTTTAAAAAAAATGTTATTAGTATTTTTTAAATATTGCATATCAAACTCCATATTAAGAATGAAATACATTGCACATCCCTCTCACATTAAAAAGTAAAAATGTAAGGAAAAGCTTGATTTAAATTACTTTATTCTTCCCAATGTAGAAGTTATGTTATTTACTAGGAATATTGAAAAAAAATTCTTATGCTCAACAATAGGATTTTTTTTTGTAAATATTTTTTTTTAAATATTACGTCTTCACTAAACATAGAATGAATTACACAAAAGGATATCAACAATATTAATTTTCCATGCTATGTGTAAACTCTATATTAAATAGCTAGGAAATTCTATATAGCCCTCCAAAAAAATAAATTTATTGCTTTT